>JAQMYL010000001.1:32484424-32508194 GCA_030014365.1 Clarias pachynema | reverse complement strand
CTGGTTTTTCTCATCAGGTTTTGCTGAGACATATAACTGTGTGTCGTCAGCATAACAATGAAAACTAACACCATGCTTACGGATTATGTTGCCCAGAGGAAGCATGTAAAGGGATCTTTATCCGATCTACTTTTTCAATCGCCAACAAACAGGGCCTATATGATCTCAGGACATTGAGGATGCAAAATTGTGGAGGGATTTTTAAACGGGTCAGCTGTGATGATGCCTTAAACTTACGCAGAAACGTGTTTCATAACTTCCTGTGTGATGTTATATTGAGTGACATCATGTTCAGTGACACGTTCGTTGACATCACATTGAGTCATAGTGTGATGCTTGTTTTCCAGCATCCTTGGCTTTTTGAAAGCCTTAACATAAAATTCCCCTATTCTACACACGCACAAACACACTCATACATCACACACACACATCACATCACAAATGTTAACACACAGACTCACACATCACACACACAAACGCACACAAAACTAATTAACTCGTCACACACACCCACTGACACACCCACGCGTCTCTCTCTCTCTCTCTCACACACACACACACACACACACACACACACACACACACACACACACACACACACTGGGGCTCAAATGATTGAGATAAAAAAAAAAAATTCCATTATACAAAGATAACCCAAATAAGCAGTGAGCAAGCAAGGCGATGGCACAAGGTGCTTGGGCCCGTTCCTCATTGCTTGCAACTACAGTATATTTTTATTTTTTTCCCCACCATTTGGGGAATTTTTTTGGGAATGAAAATGGGCAGGCTGGTTGGAATCTGCTGCCATTAGGATGCCTGAGAGTTTGGGCCCCGGGTGTGGCTTGGGGCCCCTTACACTAGATTTTGCAGCATAGCTCATACAAACTTGCACGTACGCACACGGAACCCGGTAGACATTTAGAGCTCATTGAGCCGAACAACTTTCACGCTGCATGTCATGGGTTTAACTCAACAGAAGGTTATTTTGCGTCGTTTGCAAAACGCAGCCAAAGGAATTCGATACACTCTATGTGATCTCAAGACATTGAGGATGCCAAATCATTTTCTGTGTGACATTATATTCAGTGACATCACATTGAGTAACATCATAGTGTGACACACATCACAAATGTTAACACACACACACACACACACACACACACACACACACACACACACACACACAAGTCACATGTCTCACACACACTCATACATCACACTCATACTAACGTGCCCGGGTGGCGATGGCGCGGGGTGCTTGGGCCCTCTCATCGTTGCTTGCAAATACAGTATATTATTTCTTGGTATTCATTTCACCCTAGAATAATAATATCACTGATTTACATTGAAGCTCATCAGATTATTTTTAGCTTTAACCTTTTAACTATTTCTACAAACTCTTTAAAGCTAAAACAGGATAGAGTGAGTGAGTGAGTGAGTGAGAGAGTGAGAGGGTTGTGGCTTCATTTGTATTACTAGCTGTAAAACTGTAGTACCAGGCGCAACCAACAGAGGGCTCACCATCTCGTATTTGTCTGTATGTGTATGTGTGAGTGTGAAACAGAGGAACTCCTGAAGAACTTCTCTGACTGATTTACACACACATACACACACACACACACACACAAACGGTCGATATGGCGACCGACGGAATAAGCCAATGTTTTTTATTAAAGAGAAGATGAAGGCGTCCGGACTCATGAAGCATGAGTAAGCGTGCACATTTTGTTTTATATAAATATATATATTTGTTTTTATATCTTTTCATTCTTTGCATTGTTTCTTTTTTCCTTTTTTTTGCGCCTCGATATGTCTGTATTTGGGTGTGGACCGGCGATTTGCTAACTCGCGATAGCGTCTGTGCCGGGCTCGATCCCAAATCCACCCGCGCTCCCTTGTAAACCCTGGTGCGTGCGCACAGGCGCGTGCGCCCTTGCTAGTGCCCTACGTGTCCTAGTGGGGCGCGGTTTGGGATACGGCCCTGGGGTTTGCGTTGCAGCGTTTAGCGCACAGACTAGCCGTCTTAGCTGCACGTTTATTCGCGTTGACGCGTTTTAAAGGGGGAAAATCGGTGAATAATTGACTCTTTTCGATAGATTACACAAGCTAAATTTGTTTTAACGATCTTTTTGTTTTTACGGTGCATTCTGCTTTGTGACTTAGCTTAAGGCTAACATCATTTTGGGTTAGCAAAATAATAATATATGAGGGGGGGGGTTGTATTCATAAATTGCTTACAAATAATTTTAATCGATTTCTGATTAAATAACTACAGTTTTAGTGGCGTTTGTTTATTATTTATAATAATCTCCGTATTACATAATAGCCTATCATGCTAAATTTGGCTAGCTAACTTGCTAGCTAGCATGACGGTATTCCCTTACCTCAGCATTTTTGTTTGTTTGTTTTTTAGTTTGCTTATTAAAAAAATTAATTAAAAAAGCCAGAGCATAATTTAACCTCAAAATTGCTGTCATTTCTATAGAATTTTAGAAATTAACAGTTTAACCGTGTAAGTTAGCCGTGAAGCTAATGTTTAAAAACAATGCTAGCAAGCTAGCCGGTTTGAGTTGCTAGGCAGCTGCCTCAGTGACGTAATTAAGTGATTTAGGTGAATTTAACAGTTACGTCCTTTAACATAATTGGCCAGGTAAAGAAGACTTGACAAGGTGTTTAAGTGTTTAGTTAGGTTTAAACATTTTTTTAAGCAAACTATTTTAAACCAGATATAGCACTGACAGATGACTTAGCCAAACTTGTCACAAGCCAGACTAGATAACTTACTAGCAATATTCACAAATTTAAAGCCATAAGCCTCAAAACAACAGCTTTTTTTTTTTTTTTTTTTTTCATATTGTTACTAATCCATGACACGATGCTGTACTTGCTGCATGCTTTGTTCTGCTTGGTCTTGTCTGTCATTTTATTTTGGTCATAACAGTGTGAAATGAGTCGCTCCTGCTCCTCCTGGCGTAACTGTGCTTGTTTGCAGGTTTCAGGTCGCGCACTATGTGATGAGCCACAAGGACACGTGGACGTCGTTATTCCGTACGGACTCCTTCTGATTCCAGTGGAATCTTCAGCTGCTTGTTGGTTTTTGTTTCATGAGTCGTGCACGGTCACGCCTTGGATCGTACATGTAGACCACCGCGCCGTCGACGATGCCCGTCCAAGCGCCGCAATGGACCGAGTTCCTGCTGTGTCCCATCTGCACGCAGACGTTCGAGGAGACGGTACGGCGGCCCATCAGCCTCGGGTGCGGCCACACCGTCTGCAAGATGTGCCTGAACAAGCTGCACCGCAAGGCCTGCCCCTTCGACCAGACTGCCATCAATACCGACATCGAGCAGCTGCCTGTCAACTCGGCCCTGCTGCAGCTCGTTGGGGCTCAGGTCAGCGCCCATTAGTCTGTGCTTCACGTGATGTCAGCAGGGTGGCATTTTTAAAAAAATATATACAGAGGGATTGTATCTGTGAATTTTCTTCCTTGTTGTTTAACTGCAGTTGGAAGCCAGTTCGTTACATAACCGCCAAATGTACGTCTCTTTCTCCCTCATGGCCTGTTAAAGCCGATTTTTCCAGTCCAGCCTTCCTTTAAAAAAAAATGTAATAATGCTTCCTTTCCTCCTCATGTTTTTCTTTTTAAATATGCAGATATCACCTCACGTTGACGTGGCTATATACTCGGTCTGGGTGATAAAACCTGGACTACATGTCGCTAGCTAAGAAGGCAGATTTTTTTTACTCCCATGTCTCTTTGTCCAGACGCTTGTGGTGACTGGAGCGTGGGACAATCTAACAGAATCCTGCTGTGGTCATTTTATTCCTGTCTGGATGAAAGAGTTTTATTGCTGAGAGGATTTTTTTCTTTATGTGATCGCCATTTGATAAAATAATCCAGTGTAGATAGGGCTATTAGTCAGAAATGTGACTTCAATCCCTGAACTGGGAAGTTCAGCCAGTTCTAAGTAAATTACAGTGGAACCTGGTGATACAAATGACCTCGCTTATGACTTCAGGTTTGAAGGTTTTCAGCATATGAACAAATGGCGAGCCAAACTGAACGCTGGCTTAATTGCACGTATGTCCAGGAGCCGTTCAAAACTTGTTTGGCTGGAACGGATTATCGGCATTTTAATGATTTCTTACGAATACGAATTTTCCGCCTCAAGAATGAATGTAGGTTGCGTCACATAGTTAACCACATAAATAACTATCTAGTTTACAGCGCACTTGGTTTAGGAACCTGCATCTAAAAAAAAAATAAAAAAAACCTGCATCCTTTCTGGACTTGACTCAGTTCGTGCTCTCACTTTTAGCGCATCAGAGTCAGGCGTTCCAGGAACGCCTTTTTTTTTCTTTTCTTCCTCGTCCCAAGTGAGATCGATGCATTCTCATCTGCTTGAAGAAGGAAGCTGCTTCATGGTCTCCACCCTAATGTGGAAACTTGCGCAACAGTTAGTGAGAGAGAGATTTTACAGCTGCTGTATGTTTATTGTAATTTTATTTTCTATTTTTTTCCCCCCCTCAGGTGCCTAAACCGCAGCCTGTGGCACTCATTACTAATCCGGAAGACACCAAGCATTACGATGAGGCGCGGCAGTGTGTGGAGGAGCTTGCCCTCTACCTCAAACCTCTCAGCAATGCAAGAGGTAAAAAAAAATTAATCATAATATTAATCATAATAAAAAACAAATCTTATTAGGGATAGAATTAAAGTTTTTTTTAATTAAATTAAAAAAATTTTTTTTCAGGCGTGGGGTTGAGTAACACAGCACAGAGCATGCTCAGCAGACCCATGCAGAGGAAACTGGTGACCCTGGTGCACTGCCAGCTGGTTGAGGAGGAGGGCAGGATACGTGCCATGCGTGCAGCTCGTTCGCTGGGAGAGCGCACCGTCACAGAGCTAATCCTGCAGCACCAAAACCCCCAGCAGCTCTCGTCTAATCTTTGGGCCGCCGTCCGTGCCAGGGGCTGCCAGTTTCTAGGACCAGGTAGGTCAAATCTAACCCCCCGCCCCCCTGATTTTTTTAACTTTATTTTTTTTTTGGTAGGAAAGTCTTTATCGGGTCCTGTTATACTGATAAACCCGGTTTTGTGCCAATCCACAGCCATGCAGGAGGAGGCCTTGAAGCTGGTGCTGTTGGCTCTGGAGGACGGATCTGCTCTGTCTAGGAAGGTGTTGGTGCTGTTTGTGGTGCAGCGTCTGGAGCCCAGGTTCCCACAGGCTTCCAAAACCAGCATCGGACACGTGGTTCAGCTGCTTTATCGTGCCTCCTGCTTTAAAGTGAGTGCATTTTGGTGTTGCAGTCTCACAACTCTGCTTTTCTCTGTTGTTTTAATTAGCAGTGCCCGTCTCTTACTGGTATAATCAACATCCGTGCACGCGTGTACTGTTTACTATACGTGTGTGCGTGAAACATAATTAATTTTGTGTCTGTATGCGTGTGTGTACAGCGTGCGTGTAAAGCAAAAGCAAGTCTCATTAGAGAGGTTAAAGATCCATTTTCTCTCTCTCTGCTCACGGCTTAGCCTGCTCTTTGTGTCCCCTCCTACTTTCACCTTCACAGACACACACACTCTTTCTCTCTGCTTTACACAGAAACTCTGCTCTGTCGAGATTCTTTTCAAAGGTATAGTGCAGGTTAATTTGTTGTATTTTTACTTTACAGCAGTGATTTAGTTCGTTAGTGTGTCGCTCAATCGAGTGTCTTTAGAGAGATTTCTTGTTTATTTTTGCGATAAAACAGTGTTTCCGTTGGTTGTGCGCGCGCGTGTATAAAAAGAGTGGAGAAAGAGTAACTGTGTAAGACGTGAAGGGGGAAGAGGGGAGCTTACTTTAGATACACACACACACACAGGTTAATTTGTTTTATTTTTACTTTATATTTTGTGTTAATTTTTATGTATATATTTTTTTTGACTGTGGAACGAATAATTAGAGTTTCCATTATTTCTTATGGCTAGGTTCGATTTGGTTTACGAGTGTTTTGGAATACGAGCCCGCTTCCTGAACGAATTATGCTCGTAATCCGAGGTTCCACTGTATCTCATGATTGTGCATTATAGAGTGACTTTTTTTTTTTTTTTTTTTCCCACCACAACCCTGGCAATATGATGAACTGAATTTTATTTCTTTTTAACCAGCTGTACAAAAGTCAAAGAAATATCACAGATTCATAAGATTACATGTTTTTTTGGTTGTTTCTGTGACCTAATAATAATAATAATAATATACATATTTTTAGTTTGACATTTTATGTGACCTAACACGCCAAATAATACACACTCAGACGTTTTAAAAGTAATGATAAATTTTGGTTCTGCATGATGTATCAGAAAACTTTCATGTTAACACGACTTCTGTATAAGTGGTTGTTTTTTTTAAATGTATTTATTTATTTTAAATCTGTCCAGTGCTGTGTTGCCACACTGTTATCGAGCTCTCCGCTTACAACTCCACAGGTGACCAAGAGAGACGAGGACTCGTCCCTGATGCAGCTGAAAGAGGAGTTCCGGACATACGAGGCGCTTCGGCGGGAGCACGACTCTCAGATCGTCCAGATCGCCATGGAGGGGGGTCTGCGCATCGCCCCTGACCAGTGGTCCTCTCTGCTGTACGGGGACCAGTCGCACAAGTCCCACATGCAGTCCATCATCGACAAGGTTTTTATACGATCTCCAATGACTTGGTGTCAATTAATAAAAGATTGGATATTTTATCTAGATCTTACCTTTAACTTTTTTTTTTTGTTTGTTTGTTTGTGTTTGTTTGTTTTTCTCCACCCTAGTTGCAGACGCCTGCATCGTTTGCGCAGAGTGTGCAGGAACTGACGATAGCGCTACAAAGGACAGGCGACCCTGCCAACCTGAACCGGCTCAGACCTCACTTAGAGCTGCTGGCCAACATCGACCCCAGTCCAGGTGTGTAACGAATGTATCAGGAACACATCCAGATGTGGCACAAGCGTGTGTAGAAGTACATTAGGACTGTTGAATCTGATTGTTTTTTTTTTTTTTTTTAAATGTCTCCAAATCAGAATCACAACTGAAAAAAAAAAAAGTCTTAAACCCTGATCCCCCCTTTTTTTTCTTCTTTTTTTTGTTTGGTGCTCAGATGCTCCCCCTCCAACATGGGATCAGCTGGAGAAGGGCCTGGTAGCGGTGAAGACGGTGGTGCACGGCCTGGTGGACTTCATCCAGAACCACAGCAAGAAGGGCACGGAGCAGCAACAGCCGCTGCAACACAGCAAGTACAAAACCTACATGTGCCGTGACATGAAGCAGAAAGGGGGCTGCCCCCGTGGGGCCAGCTGCACCTTCGCCCACTCGCAGGAAGAGCTTGAGAAGTCAGTATCTGCCCAAACGCTACAGTAATGACTACAGGATTTTTACATATTTTCAGTATTTTTTTAAAGATATGCATGTTTCGTAATGCAGTTTTATGTCTTGTTCACTTTGATACGGTCTGTTTAAGGAATTGGTTTTGATACGTTTTGTTTCGGTTTTGCTGCAAGAGTTGGTTTTGATTGATGGATGCTATATATATTTTTTTGTTAATTAAAAGATTAATTGGTTAGAAATTCTCATGAACATTTCCAACCCCTCGGTTTTATTTGTGCTATAAATTTGAACTTGAAAATTTTATCGATCAAAATAACAGAATTTTTTCTTTCCTTATTATCTTTCGTTTTAAAAAATAGTTTTTTATTATTTATTTGTTTGTTTTTTGTTTAATGTCTGTTTTTCTTATTCTCAGGTACCGTAAGATGAACAAGCGTCTGGCTCCGAGACTCCCGTGCGGTCCCTCCCTGCTGACGAACGACGAAGGCATTCCTCTAGATGGCGTGACCCGCAAACCCTCGCCCCTTACCAACGGCATCGTGGCGGCGTGTCCCCAACCAGCGCCGCAGCTTTTAGCACGAGGACACGAGTCTTCACCCTACGAGCTCATGCGCAAACCCAAAATGGATAACCTGAGCGCTCCTGGATCTCCCCCTGATCCGTACGACTTTCTTACTCCGTCAGTCAGTCATATGTACCCCGTAGGCAGCATGTAGACATGATCTGTTATACAGATTAGCGTATATTCCTTGTGATTAAGTCTTGTATTAATTTTTATTATTTCATGTTTTAAATCTTGTGCAGTTTGGATAAGACTGGCCTGCCCCTGCCGCCCCTCGCGGTCACCCACCCGAGGGCTGAGCACGGACCCCTGCCCGTGTCCAAGCAGATCCCTGGGGTCTCTCGCGGTGCTCCCCAGCTCTACCCTCAACAGCAGCCTGAGCTCTTCTACCCCGAGGCCAGAGCACCATCAGGAGCGCAGTATGATGGCCAGTACGCCGCAGGCGAGTCCTAAATCTACAAGTAGTTACTTTTCTGTTAACAAAACTCTGTCCACTCTAAACATTCTTCCAATTTCCCCCCCAGGTGCCCCGTACCCCTACCAACCAACTCAGTATGTGCCACCCCGCTACATGCGCAACCCCCTACCCTCCGGTGACGCCCCCTACCAGGAACCGTACCCTGCTTACGGCCCCGACCGCCAGTACCCTCCCTCCCACCACTTGGGCCCGCCTTTCTCCGGCGTCGGTGCCCACCCGTACCCGCCCCCTTCTCACTACGACACCCGTCGACACGGGCCTTACGCGGCTCCGCCCCCGCCTCCACCCCCTCAGCCCTTCGGCCCGCCCCGGGACGACCTGGTTCGCATGAGCCCCGTGTCGTCCTTGGACGTGCCGCCCACCCAGGGGGCGCCCACCTCTCTCTACCACCCCGAGGCAGCATCCCGAGAGAGGTATCCTCCAGAGGGGTACTACCCACATGCTCCACCACATCCTGGGCAAATCAGGTCCCATGTCCGGGTGAGTCTGGTTATAATCATAGTCGACATTTTTCACATTTTAGAAACGGTTAAGTTTTTATGCCGGCTGTCCGTCTCGTAGGACCCGTATGGACGCACCCAGCCCAGTCTGGACTACTTACACCGCAGGCGTAAGGAGCTGCTCAACCAGCTGGAGGAGAGAAAAGTCATTTCTCCTCCACCGTTTGCAGCCTCCCCCACGCTGCCCTCTCACACCTTCCCCAACGACTACCCTCCAGAGGTACGGGCGCGGTGTTTACAACATTCATACGCACAGCCGAATGTCGAAGTGCCTTTCAATTCCTCATAGTAAAATTTCAATAGCAAATTTTCAATTTCAAAATTTAATCGAGTAACCGGATAAAATGTACTTTTGCTTAATTAAACAGCAATGTAAAATATATAAGAGAAACAAAGATTAATTGGTTTTCCTTTTAGAAGAATCAACTTTTATTTTTTAAATGCATACAGCACTTTATCAAGAATAAACATCGTCATTATTCACAATACAAGGAACAGCTTAAAGTTGACTGAGATGAATTAAGTGCATTACAGTGTCACACATTCTTATTTTAAAGCCTTTTCTCAGATGCAAAAACAAAAAAAAAAAAGATATTTCAAATGACTTTAAGTATCAAAAAAAACTACGGCAAACATTGAAATAAATAATTATACAAAAACACCAAGTTGTGCAACGTAACTTTCAGAACTAAAAGTTCTCATCTCATGGCTCGCTGATAATTTTATCGCTCCCTTTCATTTTGCAGCCCACAACAGAACGCTCAATCAAATCAATACACAGCTAACCGTTTGCATCTCCTTCCGCTTTGTGGGTGACGTTAGCGCTTCTTCTCCGTCAGTGTTTACTGGCGGCTTGCATCCGGAAGCGCCAAACAAATAACGCAAGCTTTTAAAATTAATTAAAAGAAGCTTCGAGACAGAAGATTTTGCCTCGATCACTTTTCGTGATCGAGTTACTCGAGGAATCGTTTCAGTCCTAATTCTAACTCTACGACTTTTCAGTACACCGAGGACGGCTCCAAAGCTTTCTGCGCCCGAGAACCCGACTACGCCGGGCAGTACTCGCCGTGGTCCTGCGACACCATTGGCTCCTACATCGGCTCCAAAGATCCCAAACCGAAGGATGGCGTGGGCGCCAGCGCAGTAGATATAATGGTACGTCATGGCCTACGCTCGGTAGCCGCCTTTAGCTTGGCGAGTCCCGTTCTCGTAAAAGCAGCTTCTCGCATTCTCTTACAGAACATGGAGGCGAAGGGTCTGACGGAGCCACCGCTGGACGGACAGCGGCGCACGGCAGAAGCCAAAGACGACGATCCCATCATCCCGTTCGGCCCTCTGCCGACGGTGTCGCCCTTTGGCGCCATCTCCCGCACGTCAAAGACGGGCTACCAGACCACGGGCCCGGTGCAGGCCATGGCGTCCTCGCAGACCTCTGGCTCCAAACACATCACCATGACCGGTACGTTTAACTAAGAACATAATAATAATAATAATAATAATAATGCGATGTTAATGTTGTGATCACTAAATTAAAAACAATGCTGTTCTTTTGTAGCCGAGTACTCGTACGGGAACCACAGTGGCGGTTGGGGCAGCGTGTCGTACCCTCAACACCCGAGCATCGCCTCTCCGGGACACTTCAATGAGCGGTATGTGACCCCAACGGTAACACGTTTCCCCGCGTTTCCCCGTGTTTTGTCTGATCTCTTTTCTCTCTCTGTGTGTGTGATGCCCATCAGACTGCCCGTGACCACGCCCAACCGAGAGCAGCTGAAGATGGAGCTCCAGCAAGTCAACCAGCAGATCAGTCAGCAGACGCAGATCCCCAACATGGAGGTTGGAAAAACATTAAAAACTATTTTTTTTATTCCAAGTCATAAAATCAAGTGATTTGCATCTTGGCCTGGGAAAATTTCAGATGTTTTTGTTTGTTTTTTTTGCGATAAGAGTTTTGCATGGAATTGTATATAATTTTACAACTTAACCTGAAAATGTCAAATTCCTTCACTCAGCCTCCAGCCGCCAAATGGCCAGCGACGGGCACCGTCTCCAGCGAGCAGCTCAGTCTCGAGCTTCACCACGTCGAAAGGGAAATCGGGAAGCGCACGCGTGAAATCGCTATGGTGAGGGGTTTCGTTTATTTATTTATTTATTTTAATTCTTTTCCCCAAAACGGACTCTTGCTGTACAGTCGACGACCGCAAAGTTTTAGTTTTACCAGTAAACTATTAAGATCAATATAACTTAGTATTTTTATAACATGCATATTAACGTAAATTCAGCTAAATTTCCATATAAAATATAAAGCTGTATACATTGTAGAGATTATACAAGGCAACCGTAGAGGAAAATGCAGCTTGTGATGGTGAACGGGTTTATCTTTACATTCTTTTTTTTTTTTTAATGTATTAAGCTTTAAGAGTTTGAAATTAAAGTGTTTTGTGAGCATATGTAGGGTTAAAATTATACAAATAGACATTTATAGGCAATAATTTGACCCCATCTATAATTGTCCCCCCCCTCATAATTTGCGGGTGATCTAGGTACGTTACCCCATCACCCACCAAACCCCCCTGCGAAATTTGGGGGTCGACTGTCTTCTATATTTACACTAAATCATAATTTTAAGCTTTTATTGATGACTGACTTCTCAAAAGCACTTCCCTGTGAGTAAAAGTCTTTTTTTCTTTTTTTTTTTTTTTGTTCCACTTTACCTCTTGTCACAGAAAAACCAGGCAGCACAGGAAGTCCAGTACAAATTGAAAGCCACTGAAAATGGTCAGAGTGACCATAAAGCCCAACTGGAGGAGCTGTCGATATCACTGGGGTGAGTTTAACAAGTCAGGATAAGGAGAATAATTATTAAGGCGAATCTATCCTGTTGAATTCCCAGTGGTATACATGATGCAGTGCCCTTATAGCCCACTAGGGGCGCACACCTGCATATGAAACTCTTGCAGTTAAACATTTTATATTAATATTACGATGATTACTCGACCATTATTGGCGATTTTCTCCTTCACCTAAAAACAATCAGTGAGGACAAAGTCCTTAAAATATTTTTTTTTTTTTTTTTTTTTTAAGTGAATGTTTTGAGATTTCTTCAGGTCAATATTTTATCTACAAGCGAATGAAAGCAGTGTTTAATACTAAAGCTGATCTCATATACCTGCTGATTTGTAATGTTTTTATTATTTTTGTCCCCCCCTTCCCCCTCCTCCAGAGACGTCTCGAATGGCGTGAGCAACATGGTGCCAGCCAACAGCGTCTCGGGGTCCATGCTGTCCTTGACCAATAAGACGTCTTCACTCACTCTGTGCTCCGGAGAGCAAGTGGCGAGCGGATCAGAGCTCCAAAAGAACGGCGTCGTTCATTCTTAAATGAGGCCGTTAACAACACACACACACACACACACACACACACACACACACACACACACACACACACACACACACAGAAAGCTCTAGTTGAGATTGGGTCATTTTCATTCAACTGCTTTAAAGAGAAATGCACCAATACGACACACACACACACCCCCATAAATACATACATCTGCATGCTTTTACATGCATGCACGAAACACTTGTTTTATTTTAGAAAAAGAAATGAGCAGTATCTGCCGTGATTATGAATTTTGTTTTCCTTTTTGTTCTGTGAATGAGCTTTTGTTTTTGTTTTAAACGACTTCTCATCGCCTGGAAACCAGGGCATCTGATTATCCTGTCATTTTCTTATAATTTTTTTTTTTTTTTCTCTCTCCTCGGCATTGAAAAAAAGAATAAACCAACGCAGTGAATCTGCAGTATAGGAAACGAACAGCGAGCCGACTCTGTAGCATCTCGCACCCAGTAATCTTTACCGGTAAAAAGGGAAGAAAAAAAAATTCAAATCTGTGCAGCCTTGAATATGACACGAAGGCCTTTTATCAGTCCATTTTTATGTGGAGCGTCACCTCAGCTTTCCCCACATGGTGGTTAATCAATCAGATTTAACAAAAAAAAAAAAAAAAAACACCAACGGGCCGGAGCTGCAGCTCGGGCGAACACTAGGGTTCGAGGTAACGGAATCAATCATACGATTTCATTTAATTTATGGTTTTGGCTCTAGAACTGTTCTGAATTTCTAAGTCTGGCGTCTGGAGCATTCTGTTTTATAGAATGCGTGCAAATGTCTTTACAGGAAAAAAGAAAAGGAAAAAAAAAAACAGCACTTTCTTCCATGTTTTTTCTAAGAGCGTGTACTTTTTTTATCCGAGGAAGAACGTATCTTTATGATCCTGGTGTTCGCCCAAGCCGCGGCGCCGGAACGTGCGGCCTCGTTCACAAATTTCCCGTCAAATTCGCCCTGACTTCTGTGAAGTTGCTTACGTGGGGTTTCCGGTCACGTTCGCGTATCCAGGTTCGGCACAGGAACGAGGAAGCTCGAAACGACATCAGAGGAAAAAAAAAAAAAAGACGAGGCTCAAAAATGAAGCTCGGAATTGATTACAGAATTTTCCTTGAGTTTATCGCCTCGCTTTTCAATGTGTGTTTGTTGCACATGATGTACAACACTCTATACGCCGACTATTGAAAGAAAGAAAAATAATACAGCAAAGAAAAAAAGGACAAGGATGGCCCTGAAACACTGATCAAGACACGGACACACTCTGAAGTCTTCCTATAGTGATGACATTCTTCACGTGCAAACTTTTTCGTTCTAGTCTCTTGAGACCGACTATGATATTAAGCTCCAATTTTGGGTGCAACCTCTTAACCTTTTTTTTTTTTCCTTCTCTCCATTATTTTGTGGTGTAGTTGTCGTGATTACAATTATATTAATGAGTTTATTAGTCATGCGTGATTTATTATTATTATTTTTTCTTTTCTTTTGTCTTTTTTTTTGGAGATTATCAGTGTTGCTCGAGAAGAGCATGCAGCCTTTTCCAAGCAATTGTCAAGATCGGAGTCGATCCGTGCAGACATGCGGTCAGAGCGGATGTTTCGTAAACGGGGGTTTTGAGGGTTTAATGTTGTAGTATTATTATTATTATTATTATTATATTGTCTCTTTTTTCCTGTTATTGTGTGCGCGCGCGCCAGACGAGCGTCTGCTTGCAAATAGTTGTGAAAACTAATGAAAAATCTCGCTAATCCAAACAATTGGCTTGCTTCCTGACCAAAAATGCTAAGATGTATAATTTTGTTGTTAGCGGTCACTTTTTTCGCCTCCCCCTTTCAGTCAAGGGGGTAAAAAAAATTTTTTTTTTTTAAAGTTGCTGCAGTTCAAGAATTTTTTTTTTTTTTTTTTTTTTTTTTTTTTTTTACGCTCACATGGGTGCCAACGTGAATAATCTTATCGGGAAGAGAACCGAAGCAGAATTTGATAGAAGCAAATTCACCCGCTTAAGTGCACGTCTCTTACGTTACTTTCTGTAGTTCGCCTTTTCCACCAGCGCCTCTCACGTCTTTCTAACAAAAAGAATTTTAAAAAATATTCCTTCCGCCTTCGATCACATTAGAATCCAGAAGTGTCAAATTAAGCGTACTTTCTCTGGAACATGCAACTCTGTGAATTGAAAGGAAAATTATTTATTATAATTTTTTTTTTTTTATCCGGCTTAATCACGTGTAACTAAAATGTCCAAGCTGATGAATTTGTGATTTTGTAGGAATTATCAAAAAAAAAAAAAAGTGGTGAAATTCAAATAAACCGGATAGGGTTGACTTTTGTGCGAATTATTAAAAAGTCGAAACAAAGCAGGAGAGGATGGACGAACAGACAGTTGGATTTCTCTGCGCAAGAAAAAATCCTTTTATTTGGTAGAGTAAAAAAAATGTTTTACAAAAGAAATCGTGCGTCATGTGACTTTACTTGCTTTCGATTTAGATTTTTCATTCATGCTTGTTTTTTTTTCTTCCTTTCAGTAATTAAACCCGTTGCGTGTGGTACCGCTCTCATTCAAACCGAAACCGGGCATTTTGGGTCTTAGTGTTTTTCGCGTGCACAGATTTAGTGCGGATTAACGATATATATCACGGCAAACATCTATTTAGGATGCTCATTTTATTCGGATTATGCGGGAAGTATTTAAGATTAATCAGTAAGTTTTTGAGGCTTGAGGATTTTTTTTTTTTTCTCCTTTTTCTTTTACATTTTTATAATCAGCTCCCTTAACTCTCGCTTTGTACGTTTTACAGATAAAATCATGTCGCCGCTCGGTGTCCATTCACTAACACCGAGCGGAATAAGACGTTAGGCATTTCGATATGCAAAGTTTGGTGCATGATATTATGTTTGGGGTTTTTTTTTTTTTTTTTGTCTTTGTTTTTGTTTTCTTCTTTCCTGGAGCAGAGGAGTCACAGCGTAAATGTGGCGCTCTTTGCAAGCAGGCCTGTTTCCTAATGGATGATATTCATTTCTCTACGCGGATCGTGTCTGTCTTGAGCGGACCTGTAGCACTCGTTTAAACGATAAAGGTGAATCAAGTCGTTTCTTGAACCTTAACACTGTTATCGCTGTGTCTATATTAATATATATATATTCTATATATATATATTCTTTTTATTCCTAACTTTTGTGGGAAGAAAAAAAAAATACATACAGGCTTTTTTTATTACGATTATTTCTGAGTCGTCTTGTTTAAAGTGAAAAAAAAAAGAGAAGGAAATCAAATTAAGGTACAGGCTTGATTTCAAACAAGGAAAGGTTTTTATATCTAAACTTTAGATTATACTCCATTAAGGAATGTTTAGAACCATCTTACTCCAATGTGGATGTAGCCATTATTACGCCATTTTATGACTTTGTAAAAGGAATTCACTGTGTGAAAATTGGTTTGCATTTTTTTGTATAATACAATTCTGCTCTTCGTTTTTGTTTGGAGAGGTGGAACGTTTGGATGAGGAAAAAAAAAACCTGTGATATTAAAAACAAAGCAAAAAAAAAGAGAACATGTGTATGGCAGTGATTATAATCGAGAGGATGGATTAAACGAATATTGACACTGAAGTCTGTGCGGATTTATTTCATTATAAAGTACAGCCTTGAAATTCATCATTTAATATCCAAAATTGTGAAACTTTTTGCTTGCATAGTTTTTTTCCCCTCATTTTCTCGTTTTAATTTGTCAGTTCACTTTTGATTGTGAGATCCACAATGTAGAGGATATCTTTAAAAAAAAAAAAATCGCCTCTGGTGTGTTCTGATTATCCGTTCCAGAGCGGGTAGCTGAGGTGAATGAGTTTTTTATTATTATCTGCGTGTAATCTCCGGAGACGCTCCATGTCCTCTTCGGTCAGCGTGAACCCAAAGACCTAAGGGGGTGGAAACAATATGCTTGAAAGTTTTCTATTGAAAACTGATCTGATAAGAAGTGTGTTTACATGCACAAATCAGATTCATGTTTAATCAGATTATAACTTTTTATTTTTTTGGCTCAAAGTGATGGTTTGCTGTGTTGCATTTAACCTAATGTAAATGTAAGAGAAGTATTTTTCTCCAACTCTGCTCTTAGGTTAAGCTTCCGATTTTCTTCCCCCCCCCCCCCCATCAAATCCCGCCTTCTTTGTTATGATTGGTTCTAAGAATTCAGACTCATCTATGATTGATTAGATGTGAAATGAGCCAATCAAAGCTCCTTCAGCCAGTGGCCCAAGGGATAAAAGTACAGGTAATCCCCAACTTACAAACAAGTTCCGTTGCGGAAGCACGTTCGTAAGTCGGATTTGTTCTCAAGTCCAACAACGTGTCTCTTATAACCATAACCATGCCTAAGGACATGAATCTCACACATGACAAATGTAACAGTGTTGTCTCTGTGTTTAATTCACTGAAAGCAGTGAGGCCGACTCATTTCCCTCGCACCCCCACACATACAATATACCAAATTTTAGACTTTACACGTTCACTTCTCACACACTATGAGAATATTGTATATAATTGTAAATATTGATAGCTGGTGCACTGCAGTGTTAATTTTTTTGTACAATAAACATAAGCTATTTCTGTGCTTTTGTTCTCATCCACGGAAATTCATAACTCGAATGTTTGTAAGTCGGGGACTACCAGTACAGACTAGCGGGAGACAGTTGCTCTCATGGAGTTTACCAATCAGATATGGAAGCAGGATTTCCGTGCTGGAAGCTGGTCATGTTGGCTGATGTTACCCTCCATGTAGTGCAAACATGTACAGAGAGAATATATTTATCTCAGCAAGAAAGAAACACTCGGATGAAGTGTTTTTGCACGGCTAATATTTACCTGCTGAACAGAAAATAAGTTTTATACCTTTACCTCATTGGGCTGGATCGGGTCAAACCGTTCCAACTGAGGTTGTCAATTTATTTCTGATTATTCCCAATACAGGCCGGTGTAAACTTACCTAATAAGTGTTAAGAATTTTAATGTAAGAAGAAATATACATGAATAAAATCTCAGTTGTTTAGTAGTAGACCCCTTGAAGCTCAGTGCATGTTTTAAAAAAGATTTAAATAAACATATATATTGTGCAGCACTAAATAGGTAATATGATAAACTGAATTTTTGTTTATTCTAACCGACTTTCCAAACATGACTAAGCAAAAAATTAGAACATAGTACAGATACACAATCATTTGTATTTATGGTTGTTTCTATGATTTAAAAAAATAGTAATAATGATATGCTCATTTTGTGAGTTCTACATTTTTGCGATGTTATTCCCATATTCATGTAGTGTTCAAATTTCACTTTATAAAATGAACGATAATTTAAAAGACCCAAAAACATAGTTTGAAATCTGAAACTTCCCAGTTAACGCATGACTTCCATTTAAGTATTGTGTTTTTTTTTTTTTTGTCGTTATTGACCTATGCTGAGATGCCGACACGTATCTCTGGCGCGTGAGCTTCAAGGGTTTTAAACACAAGCTTTTCCTCACAACTAACACAGGAACGGATGATAATTTTTAATTGTTAATTCGGTATTAATAGATCATGTTACACCCCACCTCAACCAGAATCAGAAGGTCGTTAGGTACAGTCTATACTGATTTGCTTTATAGAAATACATATTAAAAATAGACATACACACACCAGCGTGCTTACGCTACATGGGTTGGGTCCCAGCTCACGTGCCTCCCATCGTGCATGGCGTGCATGGTGGCCATGTCACTGTCGTCCAGCTGGAACCCAAACACCTGTCCATGCAGGGGCAATTTTGAGAGGGGGAAAAAAACACACACACACAAAACCAAATTCCAACATTGCAATTAATTCCAATGTTGCATTTAATTAATACACCCTTATCGACTTCATCACGATTAGCAAGCGGGTTTTAAATATGAACGTAAGCTGGCTCGAGTTAAACAAATGTGGCTTGTTAGGTAGCCTTATTTTTGTGTTAATTAAGTAAACTTAGCCAGCTTGTCAATAGCTAGCTAAATAAAGTACGCCAATGCGGTACAGGATGCTAGCGTGGTGTAGTCATATAGATGATTCGCAAATTGCTCCGATATTATTGAATCCCAATAAATCCCAAAAGGCCGGGATCCAAAATGGTTAATCTAACAAACGTAGATGACTTGAGCTACTGCTTTCAGAACAGCGGCTTCTGGAAAGTCAATAAGGGCGAGGAAGACAAAGACAAGTGGATCACTTTCCAGTTTAGAACACCTACTGGAAATTAGACTCCATGAATACTTGCTTTCGGGCATCTATCTGTGTCTTTGCTCATTCTGTAGACATGTGAAACTGTATAATAATCCAGAACTTCCATAGGTGTTGTTAGATTTAGCTTTCCACTAGGGGTCTAAAACAGGAAAGTGTCTATAGCCACTGAAGTGCTAGAAGCTGCACTCGGGCAAACAAATGAAACTGTGGCTCCTCAAGGGTTCTTCAGATGGTTACTGAGAAGCATGAGGAGGTTTTCACAGACAGGAAGAACATAAAAACTCACTATGGGTGCCACAATTAACTTCCTTAGAAAGGAAGAACTTACTTGGCAGTTTTCAAAAATCCTTTCTGCTTTGGTGGACTTTGGGATGGTGATGATTCCATTCTAGGAAAGCAAAAGAAAAAAGAAACATAATCGATGACAGGGTTGTCATTCAGTTCATCATCATGGATTTTTGTTTATAAAAAAGTTTAAACAAACCTACTTTGAATAACAGAAGTACTGTATGTTGAATCATTTACCCAGTGTCCAGACACTGATGACTTTTCCTTACCACCTGCTGTTAATTTGTCTATTCTGGTTAATCTTGCACTTGTATCTATGTCCCTTTACAGAAATCTGCGCATCACTGATTATACGCTAGTTCCCAGTTAAATAACAATCCTGTAACAGGACCAAGAATCAAAATCAAGGATTTGGTAGCATTGTAGTATCTGTTTATTTCAAACACCCGGTCTCTTTTAGAAAGGTAACAGAGTGAAAACAGGGTTAAACTCGATAATAATTCTAAATAAAAAAAGTATAAACTTTAATTCCATGCTTAACTTTAGGGTTTATTTTGTACAAACAGCGTCAAAGTTGAAGCGGGAAAAAAAATTAACCAGTAGTGGGAAAATGTACAAACTGTAAATCCTGTACTTGAGTAAAAGTAAAAAGAATTAAAAGTAAAAATTACTTAAGTAAAAGTAGAAATCCTTTCTTTACATTACTAGTCTAGATAAAAATGCACAAAACTCAACTCAGCTTTATTTATATACCACTTTAACAACAACGAATGCCCCCAAAGTGCTTCACATAAACAATAAAATAATATAAAAAGACAAATAAAATCACATCACACTCATCTCTAATCCAAACAACATATAAAATCAGCATCTCATGTTGCTTTAAACACCATAGAAAACATGCAAGTTTTTATATGGGTCTTGAACAGCCTCAGTGATGTGGCCTCACGAGTAGTCGGTAGGTCATTCCACAATTTGGTGCCGCCACAGAGAACGCTCGATGACCCCTGAGCTTGCATTTGGTTTTGAGTACAGTCAGCAGAAATTTATCTGAAGATTTGAGAGACCGGAGTGGGGCATAGGGCTGAAGCAGGCCTGGGCAAGGCCATGTAAACATTTAAACGTTAATTTTAAACAGAATTTTAATTTAAATATTTAAACAAAATTTTGAACCAAAAGAATTTTAACAAATTTGGGAGCCAATGAAGGGATGCCAGGACTGGAGAGATATGTTTTCTTTTATGCGTAGAAGTTAAGAGCTGAGCAGCAGAATTTTGGACCAGCTACAGAATACAAAGCATTACAATAATCAAGGCGAGTGGTGATAAAGGAGTGGATGGCCTGAGCGTGTATTAACTCACTGTAGAATGAGCCTCTATTTCTCTCATTTCCATTTCTGGTTCCAAACACCTGCTACATGATTAAACGTTTCACAGAGGGAAGGCAATTCATGCAATTAAATATAATAATCAGCAGGTGACCATCTTCCCGCTTCAAATACTACACACCACTGTGATTATGTAACGCAACGCCATGCACAAATGTAGTGAAGTAGAAAGTACAGATATTTGCTGTAGGATGTAGTGGAGTAAAAGTAACTACATTGTATTTCTGGAGAAGTAGAGGCGCAAGGAAAAACGCCAATGGATATTTTCTAGTGTGAGTGGAGGGGGCCCTGGATGCCCTTCGCCCACCACATGGAACTCGCAGGGCGCCCCTACTAAAAAGTATCTTCTCATTAAATGGCTCGAGTCTATCGCGAAACAGAAATGTGAAAACTGTCCTTAAGCACAATAATGTAATTGTCCACCTCTGGTCTTGACTTTAAGCCTGGGCACCATTTTACCTTTCACGCTGATAAGAATAAAAATAAACGATAGATTTTATTGAGGAACATTTTGCGCCAACTGGCTCAAGACAATGACCTGCTCTTTAACCCTTGTCTCTGTACTCTACCTGAATGCTCCAGCGGATGCAGATCTGTGAAGGGCTGCGTCCATACTTCTGCGCCAGATTGACGATGCCCGGATGGTCGAGCACTTGGCCCTTCGCTAGGGGGCAGTAACCTTCAAACGCTATGCCCTCTTTGCGGCAAAACTCCACCAACTGCCAAGGTTGCTGAAACGGATGAAACTCCACCTGCAAAACATCGAGCACTTCGTGGTTTCGTTCAGATCAGATAAGTTCGAACACACTGTAGTTAAAGAGTCGAGTCGTGTACCTGATTAACATGAGGTGTCACACCAGAGTTATCCTTCAGTTCCTCAAGATGTCCGATCAGGAAGTTGCTCACGCCGATCGAACGGCACAATCCTGTGATAGTGGAACGCAAATCACTCTGATCAGTGTTTTTCATTCGTTACTAACAATCCGCAATAACATACTAGCCAGGCGCCTCCACCTTCGTCGTACATCTCCTCCAGCGCTCTCCACGTCTCGGCCCGGACGTCCCTGTTGGAGCCCCCCAGAAAATTGCAGTCAGGCCAGTGCATCAGATACAGATCTGTAAAGGAAGGAACGTCACACCACCGCCATGATCTCAGACAAGCTAACAGCTACAACTAACTAACTTGGTACCTAAATACTCAACACCGAGTCTGGCACACGAGGCTCGACAGGCCTCCTTGGTGCTCTGATACCCATAATCCCCAGGCCAGAGCTTGGAGGTGATCCACAGGTCGTCCCGTGGGACTCGGCTCTCCGCTATCGACTTGGACAGGGCTTCTTCACAGCCGTATCTTTTCGCCGTGTCTATGTGCCTGATGCCACACTCCTGGAGAGCATAGACGACCGCGTTGTGGGAGTAGCCACCATGGTACGACGTTCCTGGATATACAAGACATAAATTACTAGTAGAGCTGCAAATTAAATTCTTGATTGTGATTGGACAAAATCATTTTCTTTATTATTTTCTTTTTTAACCAAATACATAGTGGGGTTTGATTTTTTTTTTTTAGTTAACAGTGATGGATTGCAAGTGCAAATCCATCCATTCAGTGGTCGTGTGGAAGGGTTTATGGCTTCACACCAACAGTCGTTGCTGTAAGGCAGGCATCACTAAATGGTGTGCTGTGGTTCTATCCGGACCCTGATGCCAATAATCTACCGCTTTTTTTTCCCTCAAGAACAGCGCGATAGGTTAGTGTGTATAGACGGTGCGTGAAAGTACTGTATCTGAAACGAAAGCTTGCCATAGCATGGCTTACTCCAAGAAAAGGCAAGTAGCCTGAAAATTGAACATTCAAAGATAAATGCACAGCTCAATATTTGTCTTCCTACGGGAAGTTTAAAACCAGTTTGCCTCATATGTTCTCGATACCGTGGCGGTAATAAAAAGCAGTAATGTAAAGTGACGCCATAAGATAAAACACGGGTCATTTGAGCAAAAAAATAAACAAACAAAAAACAAACAAGCATCAGCTCAAGGTGAGGGAGTGTAAAATACCTGAACTGAGAGCGCAGTATGTCCGAGCAGAGCATGCAAATGAATATTCACTGAAGATTAATTGAATCCTGAAAGCTCAAGTGGCACAGATACTGATTTTTTTTTTTTAAATATATGGGGAAAAAAGTGCTTATACAGGAGCCTTGCTGGTGTGTGTTAACGATACGTCAGGTAGAACAAAAGTTATCATTACTCATATAAAGTGTAAATTTTACCATTACCGGAGTATGTGAATGATGTCGCAAAAATATAGAACTCTCAAAATGAGCATATTATTATTATTTTTTGGTCACAGAAACAACTGAAAACAACCATAAACCATATCATGTTTATCTGTGCTATTTCTTTGCCTAAGTGATCCAGTTTCAATTTTTTCCCCAGTTATGTTTGGGAAATTGGTTAAAATGGACTACAACTCAGTTCATCATATTGCCCAAGTTGTGCTGAAAAGTTCAAAAGTTAGTGATCACTTTCTACCTCCACGGTCGTTCCTGATTTTTATTCCTTTCTACACTGTAAAGCAATACTGAAGGCGTTTATCCAAAACACGCAATAATCTCCTTTGAACAGTTGATATTGAGATGTATATCTGCTACTCGTCATCTGTAAAGCTTCAGTACGGCTCTAATGTGAGTTTCTGTTTGTTAATTGGTGATTTCTGAGGCTGGTAAGTTTAAATGAAGTTTTGCTTTTTTGACAGTTCCATCATGGTGCTTGATGGGTTTTGCAAATGCACTCGACACAATACTGTACTTACAAGAACTGATCCAGAAAGGCTGACCTTGTCTTAAAATAACAACTGACTGTTGTTGTTGTTGTTACATAATTATCCAATTCCATATGTGTTATTACATAGTTTTAGAAAATAAATAATTAAACAAAAACAAAGAAATTTGCAAGTGACCCTAAACTTTTGAGCGGTAGTGTATATTTATTAAATAATAATAATAATAATAATAATAATAATGGCTAAAATGCTTTGAGGTTTAAGGGAAAGACTTGTTTGTATTCCACAATAGTACAATGAAATATACACAGCCATCAAAGTTCAAACTTATTTAAATGCTGTGGAAATTTTAAACTGCTTATTTTTTATAAATGTACACTTCATAGAGATCTGAATCCTAACACAAATATAAAATATAAGCATATTGTTGTTAATATTCAACTTTAAGGTGAACTTTGGACACCAGATATGACATCCAGTTTGAAGCACATTAATATTTCCTCTCTTTTTTTTTTTTCTCATGACACATGATTTACATCATGTCATCATTAACACTGTTTAATAGTGATGGACCCTAATTATGCGTCTTATGTCTAAAGATCTGGACTGAGTTGGAACTAAATCACTGTTAACAGTCTCTGGATATAAGGCGCGTATATACCTTACGTTAAACATGGGTTAACGGTAAGCAGGTAACCCAGATCAGTGTTTTTCAACCAGTGTGCCGCGGTACACTAGTGTGCCGTGAGAGATCGTCAGGTGTGCCGTGGGAAATTATTCAATTTCACCTAATTGGT
>JAQMYL010000001.1:32465810-32482635 GCA_030014365.1 Clarias pachynema | reverse complement strand
CAGTTCTTTACAACCTATAAAATGTTTTAACTCTGTTGTGCATAATAATTTGGAACAGTGCATTTTCAGTTTTTTTTAAAAAAATAAATATTGTTATCATTAGGAGGTTTGTTCAATAAAATTCAACTTATACCCTAATGGTTGATGACTTGAAAATTATACTGACTGTCATTTGCATTGACTAATGATGAAAATCAGAGAAAGATATCATTTGCGTAATAATATGGAACATGTTATAGCACTTATTTCACTGTCGCCATAGTAACACTGTTCTTACACACTGTTTGGATGCTCATATGATGACACGTTTAATTCCAGTCACTTTCAGTATAATCGTTACAATCGTTAAATATCTGTGCAAAAAATATGTTGTACAAATCAGAATGTCTTTTAGAGTATAACAAAAAAAAAAGTGTCAGAAGAGTCATACATACACACACACACACACACACACACCCTGATATCGTACAACTCATTGTAGTTTTCTTTAGCATCACAATTAGTCCTGTGGCAAGAACCAAAATAATGATGTTTCTTTCTGAAACAGACACGTTTCTCACGTCATCCAAGTGTGATTACGATTATTAATTTGTTATTACTGTTTGTACCACTTCATATACTTCACCTACTTTAAGGAGCATCAGCAGATCCTGAACTTTCTTTCATACCACATCGGTTTGCCTTCAGGGCCAGCGGTGTCTCAAACGGTTATGGCTTTGGATTGCGCATCGAAAATTTTGGGGTTTGAACCCCAGCACTGCCAAGCTGCGAATGTTGAGCTCCTTAAGCAAGGACATTAACACTATCTGCTGCAGGGGGCGCTATATCATGGCTGACCCTGCGCTCTGACCCCTACTTCCTAACTGGGATTTGTAAACTGAAGAGAAACCACAAAACATAAAGACCTCCTGAACATTAATCACCACTGATGACATCCAGCTACCCAAATCGCAAGTTTGTTTAACTAGAAATGGAGCAGGTTGTGTAAATAGTTTACGCTCAAACTCTAATGGACATGTTGGTAGAAATAAGGAATTAATGTGATGATTTTTTGCTTTTATATAACGACACAAGACACTACTGGTACATGAGCAACAGCAGCCAATGACCAGGCAGATTTCTCTCCCTTGACAAGATCTAAAGTCGCAAAAATGTACAAATAACTAAGCCATGCTTGTTTGTGTATTCTACTGTATATTTTCATTGCATTCGAGCATTCGGAAGACGCCCTTATCCAGAGCGACTTACATTTATATCTCCTTAAACATCTCAGCAGGTGAGGGTTAAGGGCCTTGCTCAAGGGCCCTACCGTGGCAACATGTTGGTGGGGGGGAGGGGGGGGGGGTTTGAACCTGTAACCTTCCGATCATTATCCCAATGCCTTAACCATTGAGCTACCATATTGCTACCATATATGGAAATATATAGAAATACAGAGAACATGACAAGGTTTTGAAACATAAATCAGTGGATCAATGTTTTATTCGTTTGCCGTAGCATCCTGCAGATGCTCCATGAGACATTTAGTAGCTTGTCCAAGAGATTCCTTCCTCCAGTCCACGAGGCAGCGCGTCGCCGCAGGGTTTAGTATTTCATGTATTCGGAACGAAGGGACTGTAAAAAGACAGAGAGCAACAAATATCAGAAAGGACGCCGTCAGTTTAAGTGGTTTAATTCAGATGTGTAAAATACGAGGGGTGTTCAAGTCAAAGAGAGACATTTGATTGTGCAGAATGACAGAACACAGTTACAAGACTAGAAAACTCCCTTTACACACTACTCCACACTAATGCACTTATCCAAGCATTCACAGGGATCAGACATACGGGTCTTCTTTAAAATGTTTCGCTGCAGCTAAGAGTCATCACCGTTCTATAATGTCAATTGTTGTCTTACTTTAACAGAAATCGCGGTTTGATTTGAATGTCCCTCGTATGTAGTGCAAGTGAGAGGGGTATAATTAATTAAATAACTCATAAATAAGCAGTGTTGGGGGACGTTACTTTTTAAAGTAACTAATTACACTACAAAATTACTGTCTTTATAAAGTAATCAGTTACATTACAGCTTTCTGATAAAAGTAACTAGTTCGAGTATTTCTCCATTGCAGAAAATGAAAACTTCAACTTTGTGATTCTTCATGCATGTTGTTTTAGTCAAGACCTTAATAATTATTCTACCATCATCACTCAGCCAAGTTACATCAAAAAAAGTAATCCAAGTACTCGAACACGTTACTTTGTACCCCGTTACACCCAACACTGTAAATAGGTATTAGGTTAATTTAAACTGTTGTCATGATAGGTTAAGAACAAAACTAATAAAAAAGAGTTGTCTAATCAGGAAGGAATCTTAATTTGTTAAAAGGAATAAATAAGTCAGAAGGATGAAATATCTTGGACTGACAAAGTGAAAAACAGGATGTAATGTCAAGATTCGATAAAATTAAATAAAATTAAAAAGAAAGAATTTTGAGTAAGCAGGAGACGACAAAATGCCAGGATTTTATCTTAAAGCAGAACAGGCTGTAGTTTGTGGAGGAAATAATTTTTTTTCAAAAAGTTTCAAAAAGTATAAACGAGGACAGAGCTGAAAAAGATGAGAAGGTAGAAAAAAAACCCAGAGAGATGGGATCCAGACAGAAATGAAACGAGACATGTTTCAAGCGAAAGCCGAATCATCGACGGACCAGTTTGGAGGAAAGCCGTATTTCGTATCCACTCACAGGAATAGAGCGGCTGAGATGGCGGCCTGCGAGCGCCCCCAGGGCAGGACTTCTGGGGTTTGGTCTGAAGTTTCCTCTCATCACGGGCCTGAGTTTGTTGTTGTCTTCCTGTTGGAAACTCGGGACGGGGTATCCGAAGCCGAAGCGGGGCGGAAGAGGGCCTGAGGGGCGGAGTGATGATGGAGAGAACGGTGCAGGGGCGGGGGAGGGGTAGGAATGCGTGGCGGCAGCGTCATCGTCGTCGTCGGGGAAGTCGTCCAGGCTGTACAGGTTGCCGAGAGAGCGGGCCAAGCCGGGTTTGAAGCTGCGAGAGGGATCGTGTGGTTATAGTCTGCGTATCTGTTATAAACACGGGATGATTCTGATAGGTTTGTGTGAACCAACCTTTTAATATTTCCAGCAGATGACGGGCTCCGAGCCTGTCGCCTCGTCACAGGGCTGCTGGAGAAAAGAGGAGCAGCTTTGGAAGACTTCGAAGGAGAAATGGTGCCAGGTATCAGACGTAACCTACTGAAAGAAAATATTCAGTACAGGACATCTACAGTGCTGTGAAAGAGGTTTTATTTTGCATATTGAAACATGTTTTAAATGATAGAGATCATCAAACAGATTTTAATATTACACAATGATAACCTGAGCAAATACACGTCTTCTCCATTTGTTAATAATGGCGACAAAGTGCCAAAGTCTTAGAAATGGCCTTGTTAACCCTTTCCAGAGGCAATGATGCATGTCTATTACCTTCTGTTCTGATGTAAGATCTTTTAGCGTGATTAATTCCGTCACACACAGATTGCGTTTAAGTGATTTCTTGATTCGCCTGGGTCTGGAAATTGAAGTTGAACTCAGCTTTTCCAAAAAATGTGACCAATCACAGTTCATTCATGATTTACCCAGGGGGCAATTACTTTTTCACATAGGGCCAGGCAGCTTTGGACAGCTTTTTTCCTTTAATAATGAAAAAAAAAATATCATTTAAAAACTACATTTTGTATTTACTCGGGTTATCTTCGTGTAATACTAACATTCGTTTGACGATCTGTATCATTTAAGTGTGACAAATATGCAGAAAAAAAAGAATCAGGAAGGGGGCAAATACTTTTTCATAGCACTATACAAACAAATACGATATGGTGATACGGTGATAAGGGCACAGGCTGGGTATTGAAGGACAAGGAAAGATTGAGAAGTGCATCAGATTCCTTCCTTCAAATGTCTTCTCCGATCTCTATTATTTCTTGTCTTGCAAAGTAAAGAACTAAAGTGCAGGGGTGCCAATAATTACGATACACCTGTGTGTGTTTAATGACTTTGAATTAAATGTTTTTTTTTTTAATGTTATTCCACCATGTTTTTAGCGAGGGTGCAAATAACTCTGGAGTTTGTCTCATACCCGAGCGTGGACGGAGATCTGAGAGGACGCTGACACTTTAATGCTCGCAGTCTGTCTCCCTGAGTTAAGACCATGTTACTCTCTATGAGGTCATTCTGGAAAAACAAACAAACAAACAATAAAAAACAAAGAAAAAAAGGAAGCATGCTTTGAAATGACTGACGCTTTTAAGACGCTGATTGTCCCTCCCCCAGAATGCTGCATCACCTCGTCAGAGCTTAGTGCGTTCAGGCTGCTGCTGCTGAGCGACACGTCGTCCAGGCTGGAGATGAGCCGAGCCAGGTCCCTCTCGCGGTGCTGCCACGCCCTCGGCTGCTTGGAGCGGTACAGATCCCCGTCCGTCCACATGCTCTGCTGTTTTCTGTACGGAGACAGACGACTGAGTCTATTTCTGTCCATTCGGTTCTTACTGAGATGATTTAGCATGTGACTGTTACAGTAGATCGGCCTCACTCACTCTTCCAGGAAGTTCTGCTGGGGGCCGATGACCGAGCCGGGCCTGCAGATCCGAATCCAGGCGATGGCCTCTGCAGCCGTGAAGCGGTAATGCTTCATGAGGTAGCAGCCGATCAGGGTGCCTGTCCTGCCCAGACCGGCTACACACACACACACACAACAGTGTTAAGCGTAACCAACTGTCTACACAAGTATACCAGAAAATTTTAATATTCCTGACAAATAAAAAAAACATTAGGATTCTACTGGCGTTTATCTATTAATAAAGAGTAACCGATCTTCTTCTTCTATCATCTCTCCGTCGCACCTTTGCAGTGCACGGCGACGGCGCCCTCGGCCGTCTCGCAGATGTGCAGGAAGCGCCGGATGATGATGTCGCTCGGTGTCCCGCCGTCCACGAAGAACAGGTCGTGATGCGCAAAGCCTGCGTCTGTAAACCGCGATCCCTCGTACATCTTGTTGTTAAGCCGGACCACGTCGCTGACGTCGTGCTGCCGGAAGTAAGGGAAGTACGCTTCAGGGGCGTGGAGCAGGAACCCTACAGGGAATTATTAAAGGCGTGTTAATATTAACAGATAACTTTTCTCAAACTTAACAAGGCTGTGGCTTAGTTTGAAATGTGAACATTTAGCTGCGTCCCCCCCAAAATCACAGCGTAAACAATAGCACGTTGTTTAAACCCCAGCGCTCAGTGTTTTATTACTTCTGTTTCTGTGTTAAATGAAAAAACACACACTCACATCAGAAATATTTCAAAGGGATTTTAAGCCTAATTATATTTTATTTATTTGATGTAAGTGGCGTCTCTATCTTTAGACAACCACAAAGATTATCACACAAGTATTAAAGATAACTTTATATATAAATCATTTTTCTCCGGTATTATTATTATTATATTTTATAATAAATCCTTGAATCGTTGAATCTTTAAATAACGCTACAAACACCTTCACATTTAAATCAGACATATCAAGCAGTCCAACCGGTTTAAACACACACACACACACACCTGGCGCTCTCACTCACCGTTCTCGAGTTTGCTCTTAGGATGAGGCCCACTGAAGGCCAGCAGCTTCCCCGGCACAATCCAGTTAAAGTCACCATTTTCTATACGCTTAATAAAGATAGAAGAACAACAAGCCTTGTGTCACTAAATACAATCTACCAAACAAGCAGAACATCTCTGTCTCTCTCTCTGTGTCTGTGTCTCTACCCCCACAGGGGCAGTTAATGCTCTCCTCAATGCATGGTTGGTTCGACTCTGACATTTGGAATTCTGCAGCAGAGGTACAGAAGTATCATGCACATACAGTATGTGATCTCTCTCTCTCGAGCCTCAGACACACAGATTTACAAAGGATTCTCACCTCATAGTGTTCGTACTCCTCAACGTCAAACGTCTCGAAGTCGAAGAACCCGTGCTGCAGTGCCTTGAGAGAGAAGACTTTTTTTTTTTTAATTAACAAATGTCATATTTAACAATGGTCACATATGAAACTCCTTTTTTAAACAAGTTGACGTATGTCGTACAGATCTCCACAATGTGTGTGTGTGTGTGTGTGTGTGTGTGTGTGTGTGTGTGTGTGTGTGTGTGTGTGTGTGTGTGTGTGAATGTTCCAGCTTAGATTCTGACAGCATTCTGGCTTCACTGATTTTCCTTCTCTTTCATTCCTTTTCCAGTTGTGCTGTTTCTGTGTCTATAGCGCTAAACAAACTACAGTTAATCCTTGGATTGTGAGCATGCCTGTAATCCAAAGCACTCGTTTATCAACCAGTTATTATTTTCCTGTAAGAAATAATGGAAGCTCGTTGATGATTCATTCAAAATGATTTTTATATTAATATAAAAATGATTAATACAAAATGTAAAGTACAAATAAAACAAATTAACCTGCACTTTATAATTTTGAAGTAAATAGTGACTGGTGTTAGACAAGAAACAGGACTCTCTCTAATGACACTTGCTTTTGCGTCCTTTTTAGAGTTTTGTGTAAATGTGACGTTGCGTCATCATTAAACAGATTCATCTCCCGCACTGCTAAAGACTTTTTAACTTTTTTTTCTTCACGTAGGCCGTTTTTGCAGTACAGTTACCAAAGAACAGTCATACACTTGGACACGAAATAAAAAAGATGCTTCACGCACAAACACACACACACACACATGTGGTCACGACGTTATAGTAAACAGTACATGCGTTCACTAACGTTGATTATACTAGTGACGCACGTACACTGAGACCGAGCATGGGAGATGATTACCCACAATCCCACTGCGCGAGCGAGAGAAGAACCATTGGCTCAGTTGTGGTCACGTGACGCTCGGCAGACAAAAGGCATGCGTACTACAGTACTTGTATTTCAAGACCTCGCTCGTTTATCAAGTTAAAATTTCTTTAAAAGTTTTGCTCATCTTACGAAACACGCAGACCAAGTTACTCGCAATCCAATGTTTCACTGTACCCCGAATGCCCCTTCCCTGAAATGCATTTCCTAGCCAATTAGAACACAGGGACAGGAAACGTCCATGTTCAAATATTTCCCACCCATTTTCAAGCTTTTCAATAAAAGAGAAAGATATATATGAGTGTTAGTTCACAATGACATCCTCACTATTTAGAGATATAAAAGTTAAAACATGATTAAACGCTAAAGAAACCTAGGTTAGCCATTAGCAGTTAGCCACTATCCACTAGCCTGTGGCTTTATATGGTGCCCAGAACCAGCAGAGCAGATGGAATCCTGTAACACGTGTGAGGTGGCGTGTTGGTGAGACTGTGAGCAAAAGAACTTTATTTGCTAGACACCCTCCTATGAAGTTTGATGGAGCAAAGGGAACTTGAAAAGGTTTAGAAAATGGAGAAAGAGGACAAGGAAGAAAGTTTTTGATTGGTTTCTTAAGGATCATGGGACTAGAAAAGAGGATTTAAACTGAAAGGAAGATGAGGGAGATTAAGACCAGAAGGTGGCAGTAATGCAACACAGTGGATGCCAACGTTTTACACCATATCCGCTTTTTCTTCTCAAATTTAAATTCAGATACGTACACAACCATACATAGTCTGATATACAGTGAAACGCTTATGTTCATGACCTAAAAGGGAATAAAAAGTGAGGAAGAGGAAAATTGCACTAGAAAAAGAATCTACACTTACACAGTATGACTGCAGATCAATCCCTGCTATCCTTATCCCTGTTGAGTCTGGTTCCTCTCAAGGTTTCTTCCTATTTCTATCGTCGCATTCGGCTTGCAATCTGATCATTTTAATTTACACATATTTCCTCACAATTTTTTATATCTTATTCCCCTAATTACTGTATATTTTAATTCTGTAAAGCTGCTTTGCGACCGATGTTAAAAGCACTACATAGATAAAATTTTATTGATTTCATTCATTCTTTCCAGTCTTGTGGTATTACTGTATATTGAATTGAGACTGCTAAATGAGGGTTACTGATACTGTGGAGATGTTGAAGATGATTGCCTCTGCCAGGTGGTTAGGATTTGGCCATAAATGGATTTTCCAACATTGACAATCATTAAGGAAAAGATCCCTCAATCAGTGTCCTTGTCTGTGCGTTATGTAACCCATCTGCCCGGAGTCGTGTTCAAATGCCATATAATTGGACTAAAGGATTATGATTAGTGCTCAAGCTGTGGAGCTTCTAGAAGTACGCAATGAGCAAATACATGAGAGTAAATAAAACAGCATCGGTTGCACACTAACCTTACGGATTCCATGTAAACAGTCTAAGATGGTGAGGTTGTAGGGGCAGTTCCCAAAGGCAGCATCTCTAAAGGAACACCAAGACAATCACGTATCAGTGAGTTAGAGAAACCCAAGAAATAGAAAATGATCTCGAACTATACCGGAGTCTTACCTAAAGGGCAGGTAGGACACGTTAGTCCCAGACACCAGAGCACGGTAAACTTCCTCTGGAGTTCTCTTTAGATATATTACCTGTCGTGGAGGATAAGACGACACAGTCATGCACGGATAAAAAAATACTATCTCGAAATTTTTTCCTATTCAGACGAAACAGATTTTTTTTGTGTATTTGTGCGACACCCACAGCGTAGGCGCCGATCAGAAAGGCGGCGTTGGCTCTCTTGTGCTGGTCGTAGCCGGTGTAATGAATGATGCGCTTCCTGGAAAGAGTGAACGACTGGAGGGACACACAGAAAATTAAAAACGAGATCAAGATGATTATTTTGGCATAACAGCACAAGATCATACTGTCTTCAAGTTTATGGGAACATTTAATATCGTAAAATCTACTATGAAAAGATGATGCTTAGTTAATGACTACCGGCTCGGAACCCGATTCTCGTATTACACCGGGCTGTTTAAATATTTCACCACGTGCCTTGTTGTGTGCGATTGTAATGCCTTTTTACGTTCTATTGTTTGTGTTCTTGTAACTTGGCACGGCTGGAAATGAAGGCTGTTGACATGTCGGTGTGATCAACAGGGTTTTACTGAAATGAAACAACTGTTTTTACTCCTACACCTCAAATCATAAAGCGGTGTTAGAGGTTTGTAATCCTTTGTATTGAACATCTTTACGGAGAGACATTGGTGGCAGCTTGAGTGCAATCCAGGTGTAGATTTGTGGCGATAGTGACAAGGAAAAGCTCCATGAGAGGATATACATTAGGAAGTTCATCCGCTTTGGAGGGCCAATATTGTAGATGTGTATTGTACGGTGCACTTTTCAAGGTGATAGTTACAACAACAACAAAAAAAGGTAGACTTTTTGTTCTGATGTTGTTAGATGTTAGATGGTGGAAAGAAATCTATGCTTTGTCCACTCTTACTCTTAACTTCACCTCGAACCCTAACCCTATAACCTAAACTGACTTTGTACACTGTTTATCCTCTGTCGGCTCCAGAAGCACACTTTAGTGTGTGTCAAAACAGCCTCCTCCTCTCAGATGCTGCATTAAAATCAATGTCAAGTGTTTGGAGTAGATAAGGATCACTCCAGAGAATAGTTCAAGAGCAATTCTGGATGCATGTCAATATTGTTTTCATATGCCCTCAACTGATGTACCCATGCCATTTCCCATCATCCCTTGCAAGAGGTCTAAATAAATGCACATTAACATTACTACACTACACTACACACTATTACTAATGTTAACTCTAAAAGTTCGAATCCAAATGTTAAGGTGCTTGGACATTCCTGGTTTAATCCTTTCAGCTGATTGCTGAGTGATAAGGCCAGAGAGGATGTGTTATAATGTGTATAATTCACAAAAAAAAAACTCTGTTACCTATCTTTTAATTTAATTTAATTTAATTATCAGTTATTCCAATGATAATTTTAATGTTGGAAAGGTTCAAAACCTAAATTTTTTTAATGTAATTTCTTCTGTAAACAAGACAACAAAAGTAAAAACAGATTTTTATACAGTGAAAATTAGTTTCTTAAATTAGCTAGGTAGTTGAAATCAGTAACATTTCTTTGCTACCCATTGTCTTCCTTAATACTGTATATATTTACATTTTTTTGGCAGCTAGGTTTTGTAAATTAGCTTGTCAAATTTGCTACATACATTTAATATATATTTTATTTATATAAAATTTGCTTGGCATTAGGGTTTGTAAATTAGCTGGTAAATTCATGCTATATACATTTTGTAAAACATTAAAATGCATGCCTAGCTACATTTTGTGAATTATTTTGTTAAATTTGCTACCTAGTTTCATTTTATTTTTTTTCTTCCTAGGGACCTACATTTTGTAAATTAGCTATTTTAATTTGCTAGCTAGTTAGTTTTTGTAAATTAGTTAGCTTGTTATGTTTTGTACATTTATAAAATTGCTAGGGAGCTAAAGGTTTGTAAATTAGCTTTGCAATGTGGGTAACTATTTACATTTTGTAATAGGGCTTGTTTAATTTGCTAGCTAATTTTGTATTTTTCTTTTCCTTGTGAAATGTGTTAGGCAGCTAGGTTTTGTAAACTAGTTTATTAAATTAGCTAGCTAGTCATGGTTTGTAAAGTAGTTTGTTGCATTATCTACTTACACTTACACTAGCTGGTTAAATTAGCATACTATGTTTTTTTTTAATCGTATTACTACATTAGCTAGCTAGTTATATTTTGTTAATAAGTTTGTATATAAGGGATTTTCTAATATAGTCCTTGCAAATTCTGACATGATGTCTAAAAGAAAACGTACAGTGACATCAGGCCGTGTAATCATGACAGATGAGATTAGCGAGGTCCGTGTCACATCCTGCATATTTAAATGTAACTGCTGGTTTTGTTCACGTTACAAGAGGTGAAGAAGTTGAGTAACTAAAGGTTCAGGAAAAGCTTACCTTGAGCTTCTTGTTCAGTTTACAGCAGTATCGATACAACATGGCCAGATTGAGGGGGCCAAAGTCTGCGTAGAAGCTGAAACAGAAAATCCTGTCACATAACGCAGGGTATATTTGTACCTCAGTGCTACTGAACCGTAGATTCTGGCTGGTTAGGTGGGGTTAATTCATTTTGTATAAAAGATGGAATATTAACACACTTGTTCAAACAGGTTAGCATTTCCATAGTAACATCTTACTATAGCTTCCTGTAAGGAGATGTTTATTACCACTTATAGAATGAGTATCCAGTCTCAGCACTTTACAACCATCAGGGGTGAAGATGGAAAAAAGGAAAGTCTTCAGGTGTGGTTTCTTGGCAACATGACATACTGCATTTTTAAAAAAAAATCTAACTAATTAACTAATTTTTAAAAACGAAATGCTGGTATAGCTACTATAACAAAAGTAATAACAGGAACATGTTTACATTCCACGGCACCACATAGATGAAACTTTAAATGGAGAAACAGTACATCATGCCACTGAGAAGATCCTCTGCTATAAGAGGAATACAACACTTTCTTTTCCTCATGTAACTGGAAAACACCCCCATAGATACACACCCATGTAATGAAGTTATGTAATGAATGTTAATTTTACACAACAGTGTGAGCCAGTTACTCACTTTTCGTACACAAACTCATCATCCGTGCAAAAGTAGTGTGTGGTCGCTGTACTTTTCGGTTTTCCTCTGAGAGTTGCAAAGTATAAGCGATCTGCAGACAAACAAAAAAGCAAACAAGCAATAAAAAACAAACACAATCAGGCAAACAAACAACAAAAACATCCAGCAAGCAAACAAACAACAAAGACCGACATATTTACAAAACAAACAAACAAGTAAAAAACAAAAACAAATAAGCAAGAAAATGAAAAGAAAACAAGCACACAAACAAAAACAAAATGTTACAAAAACCAAACAAGCATGTAACCAAAAACAAACATCAAAAACAAAAAAAAAGCATACAAACAAAAAACAAATTTACAAAACAAGTAGGCAAAAGAACAAAAACAGGCAAAAGAACAAAAACAGGCAAATGTACAAAAACAAACAAAGCAATAAATAAATAAATAAATAAATAAATAAATAAACAAGCAACCAAAAATACAGAAAAGCACAAAAACAAATAATTCACAATTACAAAACAAGCAACAAAATGACAAGCAAGCAAACAAAGAACAGAAACAAGCATACAAAAACACAATTTAAAAAAGCAAACAAGCAAAAAACAAACAAGCAAGCAAACAACAAAAAACAAGTACACAAACAAAAACAAATAAAACAAACAAACAAGCAAAAAGCAAAGAAACAAAACAAACAGCATTAAGTGCCTGGACCCTTGGTTCATAATGCACGCGCACTTTTTAGTGCTTAAACAAATCTTAAATACTGTGTGTGTGTGTGTGTGTGTGTGTGTGTGTGTGTGTGTGTTTAAATATCATATAGACAAAATACCTTTAATCAGCTCCGCAGCTCCAAACACGACGCTTTCACACGCCATTGTATTTAATATCTGAGATACTGTAACGTGTAGAAGTAAAATATTATCGTTCTCAGTCCAACACTTGGATTTACAAATTCCTCCAGGCCCAAAAAGTTTCACATTTTACCTTCAAAAAGTGTTTTATAAATTCCAGAACGAAGTTGAAGTCTTAATCAGAGTTGTTTCTTCCTCCCTGAAGTTTAAAGCACGTCGCTGAGGCCGCATTAATACTTACACACTTGAGCACTATGCAGGGCGCAGAGCCCCTCAGTCACCGCACTATTCTCTCTTCAATACTACTTATTACGTTTGTGCGCAGAAACGCCGTCGCTTAGCAACCGCATTCCCCTTGGCCCTTGAGTCGCGCGAAGAGGTGTTGCCATGGAAGCATGTGAGTGCTTGCTTTTTACGGTTTTCTGACCAATCAGCGTTTGAGGCGCAGCGCGCGACGTCAAAAAGTAGGCGGGAGGAGGATCTTCCAGATTAATGAGGTGGAAGATGGAGGCTAAAGGTTTAAGCTAAAGCTTCTTCAGGTCTTTTCACAAAGCTAGTTGTGTTCACGTCACATTTATGACTGAAATATTTTTTTTTCTTCATAAAAATAAATAAATACATGTATAAATATATTTGTATTACATTTAAGCAAACATTAATGCCATATTCTGCACACCACTGAGGTAAAATGTGTGTGTGTGTGAGGGCCATCAGAGCAGTTCAGTGATTTCCCACAGCCTGGACACGTCACATTCAGCTCATCATTACATGACCGGGTTTTGTGGAAACATCCAGTTGTGCTGAGCTTGAAATGTAGAGTGTCCTGACAGTAGAGAATACGGTACCCTGACAGAATAATGAGGCTGTAAAGCGTATAAAAAGTATAGAGTACTCTGAACTCAGAGCATATAGCACCCGGAACATAGCATACAGTACACTGAATGAGGACCATACGGTACACTGAGCTTGGAACATATAGTACCCTGACATTGGGGGATACAGTACCTTGAACCTGAAGCATACAATACACTGTAGCCTAAACCTGGAGACTATGGAACCCTGAACTTGGATCATGCGGTACTCTGAACTTGGAAAATAAGGTATCCTGAACCTGGAGCATCCCTGTACCTGAAACATACGGTACCCTGAGATTGGGGTATGGATATTCCCATGAATCATTAATCATAAAATACACTGATCTTGGAGCATAGGATACCCTGAACCTTAAGTATACAGCACACTGTGCTTGGAACATATGGTACCCTGAGGCTAGAGAATACTGTACCCTGAGATTGGGGCATACAGTACCCTGCACCTGGAGCATATGGTACCCTGAACCTGCAGCATACAATATATCACTGAGACTGGGGCATACGGTACTCTGAAGCTGAAGCATACAATACCCTGAGCATGAGGCATACTGTATTGTAAGAATGAAACACGGGGGACCCTCAACCTGGAACATGCGGTACCCTAAACATTGAGCATGCAGTACCCTGACCTTTGAACATATAGGATCCTGAGAGTGGAACATATTGTTAGAGTCTGGAGCATATGATACCCCACGTGAGAAACCTACAGTACCACGAGCTTGGGACATACAGTACCTTAAGCAAGGAACACACCATGGTCACGTGTCAGTGATGCACTTTAGTTCACTGATGTGATCAATGTTCTTTCTTGCCAACTCAAAAATTTTCATAATCCTCAAACAGACATCAGGGGTAGCCTTCAGAGTCTTTCATTGTGTGCTAGCAAGAATGATTTTAATTGATTCCTTATAATGCATGCAGTTATAAAGGGGTCTGTCTTAATTATGATCAAAGATTGTTCCCCTTAAGTCTTACCTGCGATGTGTGTGATCCAGGCAGTTGAGGGCAACGTGGCAAGAGGCCTCCGCTTTAAGCGCCAATGTCCCCCCCAGACTGGCAAACGGGACATGCCTTCATTGAGGTCAATGATAAGATGCTAATGAGGCCAAACTTGCACTCAAACTTAAGAATCACTCAGGTCCTCCTCACAAACGTGCATTTTCCATTGAGATCTATGGAATCGGTCAGGAAGCTCGTCATCACCTTGAGTTATCCAAGTGGAGCATAGGAGAAGATTTGTCTGCAAACAAACACACACAAAAAAACTATAGGAACGTGCTCACCTGAGAACATGCCATGGAACAAGAGCAAGAGGCACTCGTGTTACCGACTCGGGTTACTCTTCGGCTTCCAAAAAAAACCCAGCTCTTGTCCTGATGCGGCGTTCCGTTACGCTAGTTTCTCAGTCAGGACGTCACTTGTTTCCAGGCTTGATCTTGGACTTTATGAGGTCTGTTCTTTTAGCATTCATGAAAACAATCAATTTTTGTCTGAGAAGTGGTGTTATGGGTCAGGTGCTCTGAGACAGCAAAAAGAAGGAACATTCGAGACGGTGACACTGTAAAGATCAGCGTCCAGACGAAGAATGGTGTCTAATAGCAGGGCAAGGTCTCTAATAAGGTTACGGGAGAGGTTATTAGCATGGCGTGGGGACATATGAGAAACTCCAGAGGGTGTGTTTATTTATGTCACAGGAGAAAGGATACAGAAGCTCAACAGACTCCTGATGTGTTTGATTTCACAATGTCACTGTTATTCATCCTCTGCTCTCTTTGTCATCTATGCCTGTTTCTGAAAAAAGCACTTTGTCTATTTGTTATTAATACATTTTTTAAATAATTTATTAACTGTTGGAACAGAAGAAAATTTACTCTTTTATAAACCAGTGGGAAAACCCTTATATATTATTTATTATTAATAATGTTCACTCACTCACTCTCACTCACTCATCTTCTATACTGCTTTATCCTGTATTCAGCATCGCGGGGACCTGGAGCCTATCCCAGGAGGCTTAGGGCACGAGACAGGGTACCAATCCATCGCAGGGCACACACACATACAAACACTCATACACACTCTACGGGCAATTTGGGAACGTCAATTAGCCTAACCTGAATATCTTTGGACTGTGGGAGGAAACTGGAGTACCTGGAGGAAACCCACCAAGAACATGCAAACTCCACACACAGGCCTGAGGCGGGAATGGAACCCTAGACCCTGGAGGTGCAAGGTGACAATGCTAACCACTTAGCATATACTTGTCGACAAAAGAAGCGAAGGACGAATATATGCAGCTTTTTTTTTATGTCTTCAAAAATCTAAAATTCAAATTCAAAAATCATAATTTTATTTGTCACATACACAGTCATACACAGTACGATATGCAGTGAAATGCTTATACGACCACCAGTGACCTTAAACAAAGAGAATTAAAGCTTATTCACACATTATATTAAATATTATACTATGAAAGATTCTGTGATTGTGTTTGTTTAGGTGTTTTTTTTTTTTTATTGTATATAAAAATGAATGATTCTGGCACTTTTTAAAGTATGAAAAACTGAGCAATCTGATTGGTTGCACTGAGGAGGCGTGGGCGTGTCATCAGAGTAGAACATTATATACTGTAGACATTTTACTGTTTCAAGATGTAGCGATGAAGGTCAGATGAAGCTCCATTTAGGTGACAATAGTTTCACCAGAAGATTAATTTCATGAAGCTCCGTTGTACTGACATCTAGTGGGCCAATTTTGAATAGCAAATAGATTTTATCATGGCAAGCAATACAATTAATATGGGCAGGTATAGCTGCAAGTAATACTTCCTACAGCATTGACATTTGTGTGTGTATATGTACAGTATATATGTGGTCAGCACTGTCGCCTTAACTGGTCAACTTCATCTACTCAACTCATTTCAAACCAGTATTTCAAGACTAAATAATAACAATAGACAATAAATCAACCTTTTTTTGTTTTTCTTTCTCTAACATGATTTTTTGCATAGATCTGTTATATGGCTCGTTTATACAGGGAATTACATGTAGGGAATATACAGGGTATGACGCTTCTCTCCCTGGTAACACCAAATCTAACTATTTATAAAATGGCTTGCATGTGTAAGGCCACATGGTTTTCTATTATGTCAAAATTGATTTATTATAGTATATAATCAGTATTATGATATAGTATTAAAATCATAATTTATAAAATAATAAATGATGACATTTAGACATCTGACATTCCCTTTCCATTTGTCCAGCGCTCTTCATCTAGTGACCTCTGACTGAGGAACAATTTCAAATTTTATAATGTACCGTTTCAAAATAAATCTCCTTTTGTTTAACAGTAACACCAATGACCAAAGTCCAAAACTGAACGCCACAGGATGCCATTTATACCAGTGGCAATCAAACCCTATAACTCTTCCCCCTTCATTCGGGAGCTGTCATGACAGCATAATCAATAGAGCTTTATCATGCCCTGATACATTGTGCAATATTAGTATCACAATAATAATATCACATGCA
>JAQMYL010000001.1:32447595-32465381 GCA_030014365.1 Clarias pachynema | reverse complement strand
TTGGACGCCTTCAGCATTCCTTTACAATGTAGAAAGAAATAAAAATCAGGAACCATCATGGAGTTAGAAAGTGACCTTTTGAATGGTAGTGTATGTCTATATATTTATATCCGGTGTGCAATATCAATATCACTATTACTCTCTATATGCAATATCAAATATTATGTGCAATATATATCCTGTGTGCAATAATATACATGTACAATACACAAAAGAGACAATTCTGCACCTTTCTGTACGGTCAGTTTTATTTTATTTTTTTTAGTTTTTCTATATATTTTTATTCTATTTATATCTGTTTATTTTATTTTATTTTATTCTCTAATTTTCTTCTTATCATATTGTATTTGTATCTTTTAAATATGCAGTTTCTGGAGAAGCAATTTCCTTTGGGATTAATAAAGACTTATGACATAGTTTGGGGTTACTGACATAAATTTCATATTATTAATTGTAATCAATTATTGTTTCACAATTTATTTTAGTGTTTAACTTATTTTATAAGACATTGATATTATTGTGAATCAGATCTATTTCCTGAAAAAAAAAAACCTTTAGATAAAAAGTATATTTGTCACTTGTATAAATAAATAATAATTTTAACATTAAATGTATACGTTACGTTGATATATAGGACAATATTATGATAATATTATGATATTAATAATATTATATTTAGTATAATATACAGTATTATAATATTTATTTCTTTTCCTGAAGAGTGTGTCTTAATTTGTTTTGGCTGCAGTTGAAATCCATGGTGCAAAGGAAAAGTCTGTGCACACAACTACAATTTCTAAATCTAAAAAAAAAAGCATGCTACATTATTATTATTATTATTATTATTATTATAGTACTAATAACTGACCTATTGGGAGAAATTACTTTAACACTATCAACAGTCCTTCTCTTTCATGTCTCGAGCCGGTGGGGCCGCACAGTACGCTGATTGGTCAGGTCGACAGTGACGTCATCGGTCACGTCACACTCAGGGGAACGACACAGGCCTGGGCGCGAGACTTAATTTGAAACAATGTAATTATTATTATTATTATTATTATTATTAGTATGATCGCTTTAAACTTTTTTTTTTTTTTTAAACGCAGATTAATTTATAATGCGTGTTTTTTTTTTTTTTCACGAGTTGACCTGTTTGCGTCGTAGAGGGTCGTAGAGGAAACAAAGATGGCGGCGGTGACGACGATGCGGCGCTGCTTCAGGATCCTGAGACACCTGGTACAACGTGTTTAAACACAAAACTGTGGAAACTTATTATTATTATTATTATAACAGCTTTTCATGCACGTATGACTTTGCCCGTGAGATCGGTTTACGAGGAGTTATGAAGTGTACTTTTATTTTTATTTATTTATTTTAAACATGCATGCTTGGAGAAGTTTGCAGTGTCGTTAGGTGTTCAAATAAAATAATATATCTAATGTCCTGTAATATTAATAATAATAATAAATAAAAACCCTGTGTGCACTGGGACATTGGTGTGACCTGTCCTGCTTGTTCCATGTGGCTCCAGTTGTACCAGGGGTTAACGGTTCATATGAACGACTCCGAGTCGATTCTTGTGAATCTTCGGTCATTTAATAACGTTTTCCGGTTTAGTTACTGTTTAGTTACTCTAGGGCATTTAGTCACACGAGTGGTTTATACTCTCTGTATACCTGACGTTTTTGGTTTGTTGTGATTTTTAGGGGGGAATTGCATTTGTAAGTTAGGGAGTCGATTCAGAAAATGAGTCGAATCGATTCGTTTAGAAGGAGTCGGTTCATGTTTAAATGGATTCAGGGCAAATGAGGTGGGGAGAAGAAGCTTTGACAGAAAACGATGATGATGTTAGTCTTTATTGATGGGATTATTTTAGTGACTCGATCTTTTGAGTCATTTAGTTCATTTCGCTTTTTTGATCAGAAATCAAATAAAATGTTACATTTTCAATAAACAGACCTCCAACACGTCTACATACACAAAATTTGGCTATAGTTCCAGTAATGAAAATATTACAATGCAGCTAAGGACATATTATAATAAACAGAATGAGTAGCTCATCTCTCATATCTTCTGGTCCGAGTCGTTCGTTCTTTAGTCACGTGACTCTCATAGACGCTGTGCATGGCATTACACAGGAAACAGAATTGAACGGTTCTTCTCATGAGTCTTCTAGTCCGAGTCGTTCGTTCCTTTGAATCTCATTGCTCTGCATAGCGTCTATGATAACGACTTGGATTCAACCCCAGTTATCTCACTCACTCATCGTCTGTACCGCTTTAACCTGTGTACATGGTCGTGGGGGACCTGGAGCTTATCCCAGGAGACTCAGGGCATGAGGTGGGGGTACACCCTGGACGGGGTGCCAAGCCCACACACACACATACACTACGGGCAATTTGGTAACGGCAGTTAGGATAATCTGCATGTTTTTGGTCTGTGGGAGGAAACTGGAATACCTTGAGGAAACCCACCAAGCATGGGGAGAACATACCCGGGGCGGGAATCGAACCCGGACCCTGGAGGCGCAAGGCAAGCGTGCTAACCATAACAAAAGCCAACATGCCACCTCAACCCCAGTTATCCGTTAGCTAGTAGACTCAATGCTGTTCATTTCAGATGTTACTAAAATAACACTGAACAAACAGTAAACCAATTACAAACTCCCATTCTTCAAATATATCTCTTTCTCTGTCACAGCCTCAGTTGTCGTCCCGCCACTGCAGACCTTGTGCCAGGCTCTGGACCGCTGGACCTGATCATGTCCTACATCACCCTCAAGCATTAGTTTTACAGCAACAGAGAGGATTTAGACAAAGCAATGGTATTTAGTTTTACTTGACATATCTAAAAATTACCAAGATTTTTTTTTACTCCAGTAAAGGTATGAGATTGAGTCTAGAGAAACGAAGCTGAGCCAAAATATCGGTGTTAAGATAAAGGGCTGACTTGATACACTGTGCTACATTGTTTTGAATATGTTCTCTTTTTTTTTTCTTTTTTTAAGTGGCTTCAGGACAAGTTGTCCAGTTCAAGTTGTCGGATATTGGCGAGGGTATCATGGAGGTGACGGTCAAAGAGTGGTGCGTAGCAAGATGATTAAAACCACCAAACCTGATGTGTATTATTATTATTATTATTATTACAGTCCAAAATCTGTTGAATTGATGCTTGAACAATCTGAATTCAGTGCCGTCTTTGTGTGAAGGTATGTAAAGGAGGGCGATACGGTTTCCCAGTTTGACAGCATCTGCGAGGTGCAAAGCGACAAAGCCTCCGTCACTATTACGAGCCGATACGACGGGATCATAAGGAAGCTTCACTACGACGTGGACTCCATCGCCTTCGTCGGATTGCCTCTCGTAGACATCGAGACAGACGAGCAACAAGGTACCCGGTTCTCTCAGGAATTTAACATATGACCTTGAGTGTGATTATTTTAGGTCAGTCCCAACGGAACTTTGATTTTGGATGTCCCAGTGCTCCTCTAGTCAATGGGCGATGTTTCCTTCTGTCCTCCAGATGGCAGTCATGAGGAGGACGTCGTTGAGACCCCTGCAGTATCGAATGAACACGCACACCAGGAGATTAAAGGGCATAAAACTCTGGCTACGCCTGCAGTGCGACGACTTGCCATAGAGAACAATGTATGTGGAGGACTAATAAAATTATATGCTATGACAGATGATTGTTAACAAAGTTGACAGACCTAATGTAGCATCTTGGCATCTGGTAGAACATCTGTAGCCTCAAAGACTTTGAAGTAGGTTGCTTTGATTTTTTTCTTGCTTTTTAACGTGTGTGTCAGGTTAAACTGAGTGAGGTTGTGGGGACAGGAATAGACAGCCGTATCCTAAAAGAAGACATCCTCAATTTCTTGGCTAAGCAGACGGGTGCTATCCTTCCTTACGACGATGTGAAGGTGCCAACGGCGCCAGCTGCTCCCGCTAAGACTGAAAAACCATCCCCAAGTCAAACACACACCATCCCCCGACCCGTTTTTACTGGGAAAGATAGGACCGAGCCACTCAACGGTGACGTCAACTGATACAACCATTATTTTTTGGGTTTATGATGGAGTTTGCGCTTGGAGCTAGTGCGTCTATAACCGTCCCTGTGTCTTTACGATGGCAGGTTTCCAAAAAGCCATGGTGAAGATAATGACGGCCGCTTTAAAGATCCCTCACTTCGGTTACTGTGACGAGGTGGACCTCACAGAGCTGGTGCGATTACGCTCGGAACTGAAAGGTCTTGCTGAATCTCGTGGAGTCAAACTTAGCTACATGCCCTTCTTCATTAAGGTATGACTAACTTAACAACCGTCGCCTTAAATCTACCTGTTTCTGACTAAAACCTCAAATAAATGTGAACGGATGGATAGATTTGTATATGGATAGATCAGTGACAGATGGATGGATTGCTTCATTGAGAAATGGTGGAATAAACTGATTGAGGAATTATGGACATGAAATGGGTGGATGGATAGACAGATGAATGGATTAATGACTACATAGAAAATGCATGTGTTGGTGGATAAATGGATCGATGGATGAATGTATGAGTATGGATGATAAATGGAGGGATTGCTTGATGGAGGCCTAAGTGGATGGCTGGAATATCAGTCGATAGATGATGGGTAGATGAATCAATTGGGATGAGGATGAATTAGATGGAAAATTAGACAAATAATGAACAGGTACTGTAGATGGTTGGCTGGTTGTGTGTATGAATTGAGTAGTAGATGGATCCATAAATGGTTGAACGGCTACATAGAGGAGAAACTGGGTGAATGGATTGATGGATGGACTTGTAGGTTTGTGGATATCTTGAGGTAGATGAATAAGTATATGGGGCTTAATATGTGAATTAGTGGATAGATTTTATATTGGTGGATGGATAGATAGACTGGTGAATGGATGGTGAGATGGATCGATTGGGAGATGGATAAATGAACAGTTGAATAGTTACATAAAGGGGCTGGAAGAAGAATTAAAAAGGTAGATGGATGGATTGATGGATAAATGGATGAATGTATATGCAGATTGATTGATGGATTGATAATGTCTGTGGATGTATTAATGTAGATGAATGTTTAGATGGTGCTTGTTGTGTGAATTTCCTTGATGAATGGGATATTGGTAGATGAATGCATATAAAAATGCATAGATTGATAGACTGGTGAATTGATGGGTAGATTTATCAGCTGAAGAACGATGGATCATCGTTAAACAGGTGGATGGACTGGGAATTGCAAGACGGATAGAAAAATGGGTGAACAAATATATAGAGAAGATTCTGACAGGGTGGATTGATGGATGGACCATTCGATCTATGGATGGTTGGGTGGGTAGATGGATACGCTGTTAGCTTGGTAGGTTCATGGGGGATTGATTGGATAAATGGACTGGTGGATGGATAAATAGGTTCATGCATAAGTAGTTGACTGACTTGATGTGTAAATGGATCAGTTGAGAAGATGAATTGGAAGAAATGGTATACTGATGAATTGGGGATTGGTAGATGGGCGTATGAATATATGGGATGGATGGTACCAGTTTATCCTGTGAACCTGTCTGATTTAGCGAGTCAGTTTGCTGAGTGATGTTGAGATTTGTTCGCGTTAATGACGTTAAACTCTGCTGATTTTAGGCCGCGTCTCTCAGCCTGCTGCAGTTTCCCGTCCTCAATGCCTCAGTCGATGAAGACTGTCAGAACATCACCTACAAGGTGAGCTCAGGTAACTCTGTCATTGCTTAGATTTCTTGCACAAAAATACAATTTCTTGAATTTTTCTGTTCTTGTGTGCAGGAGTCCCATAACATCGGTCTGGCCATGGACACTCCGCAGGGTCTGTTGGTGCCCAACGTTAAAGGCGTGCAGGCTCTGAGCGTGTTTGAAATCGCAGCCGAGCTGAACCGACTGCAGGCGCTGGGCTCAGACGGCCAGCTGGGTGCGGCCGACCTGACGGGGGGCACGTTCACCCTCTCCAACATCGGCTCGGTGAGGTTACAGAGGCTCGTAGCAGACTTTTGAGGGGTCCGGGGTTAGAAAAAAGCTGCTGATTCGATTAGACGAGCAAATGAGATTGTAGTTTCTGAGATTAAAACATTATTAAAAATCTAAATAGGAATTAGGACGAATCGAATCAATAATAGTTCTGGGATGAATTTACCGTGCGAGAACCTGACGACCCAATTATCAATTACTTTAAAAAACAGTGGTTTTGCATCTTTAAAAACAGACGGTAGCATTTATAAAAAGCTGGCATGTTTTATTGTACCTTCTAAACCTGATTTATACTCAGTTTCAGAATTATTGGCACCCTTGCAAAAATATAATGTTTTGTTGTTGTTGGTCTTTCGGCTGCTCCCGGCAAGGGGTCGCCACAGCGGAATATCCAGTCCGCACAACAACTTGGCACAGGTTTTTTACGCTGGATGCCCTTCCTAACGCAACCCTCCCATTTTATCTGGGCTTGGGACCGGCACTGCATCCAGTGGCTGCAGGGTTTGGGCACTGGCTGGGAATCGAACCCGGGCCTTCCGCATGGCAGGCGAAAAAATGTTTTGTAATATGGTTAATCAGTGCAAAAATCATTGTGAAAATATGGACGGAATCTACCTTGTAATTGAGGTTTATTCATGAAAAATAAGAAATATATTTAAAAAAGAAATACTTTTTATACTTTTACAAATAAAATATATTTTTAACAATATTGCAATATCATTATATATCAATGTAAATATTTTTAAATAATCATGTAAACACTAATTGACAACTTGATTAATTCGATCCTTTTATCAGGTAAATCAGTTACTGACCAAAAGATGGCGCTGTATCCTGAAAACATTTGGGTTTTGTGTTGTAATGAGTCTAACGTGCCTCACAGCGATTTTGGTCTTATTTGTTTATAAATGCGAGCAAACATTAAATCTATTTTTGATTAATCTTAAATCCAAAAATCAGGATCATTCTTAATGGGCAAAAGGGAAACCAGAGTGTTTTTAGCTGCTATGTTGAGCGCAGCCAGGCAGGGAGCTCGTGTGATAAGACCCACGCTGGGTTTAGTTGACCTTGAAAAGCTTGCAGCGAGCTGAGTCAGCGCTGCCCGAATCAGCCTTGAGGAAAGGATCAGTCATGACTGTGATTATAATCTGACGGAGCATCAGATGATCTGTGGCCTGATTAAGGAGGAAAAAGAACACAGAAGTTTAATTTTGTAATAATAAAAAACCAAAGTGATGATTTGATCCCATCCTCCCATGTACAGTAAAGGATAAAATGTGTGTCCGAGTCGTCTATAATGTCTTTAATATCAGACATTCTAAAGGATCAATGGGCAGAGTGATGTCATATCTGTGGTTTATTCGTGTTGGTGATGTTTCAGATCGGCGGGACGTACGCCAAGCCCGTCCTCCTGCCTCCCGAGGTGGCCATCGGAGCGCTGGGAAAGATCCAGGTGAGTGTCCGAGTTTCAGCAGGTTTTAATTAAAGGTCTTTCACGTCCATCACAGCACTAATTAAATAAATTCTTTAATTAAAGGGAAAAAAAAAAGGGAAAAAAACATAAAAACAAAAACAGTTGTATTGGAACTTTTTAAATAAATGATTAAATAATGTAGAAGAGCTGCCAGCTATAATGCTGTCTCAAAAAACTGTAATGAAATTAATATCAAATAAATCCAATTTAAATAATATAAACGCCAACATCTGTAGTTTTCCAAAGAAAATATTTTCTGACCGATTTACGTTTCATCTGTAAAAAAAGTGCAGTTAATTATAGTTAAACATCTGTTTGTCATGAGGTTCAATAACTTTGTTCACACATGGCATTTAAATACATAAAATAAATGTTAAACTTTTTTTAATACATTTTTTTTTGTTTTATGGAACTTTTATACACTCATGGTTTTCCTGGTCAAAAATGTCCGGTCATTAGAAATGAACAGGTAAGACTATAATTTGTGTTTAAAAATTCATGTGAGTTCAAGCACATTTCTACACTCCCTTCACACACCTCAACATGCAGGTGTTTCTGGGCAGACATACAAATATGCACATGCATGCGCAAACACACACACACACACTTTATACCACATTTTGTTCCATGTCAACCCTCACAGGAACCTATCGACAATGTCATTTCTATCCCACAGGAACCACAACTGTTGAAAAACAAAACTGCAGCATTGTTTGAATCATCTACCTTTCAGCAGCTCTGGAATATAAATTTCAGCTGAAGACCCAGCTGAAGTCGTGGTCTCATTATTATATATACAGGCTATAATGGCTTTGTGGTTGGGCAAAATCTACAAGAGGAGATTGTACTTTGAGGAACTTGGCAAAAGCATGATGGTGCCACTCATTTATCTCACCAAGAGATAAAAAAAAAACGACCCATCATGCACATGAGACGACAAAACTGAGTAATATTGGGGATGACACTAGTCTGTTAAGAACTACATGAGAAAATTGTAAATGTGTTTATACAGTGTATATTTCAAGTCATTTCTACTCCCCCCCCCCTCTCACTTCACTCCTTCATCTCGTCCTCAGATCCTGCCGAGTTTCGACGCCGATGACAATCTCGTCAAAGCCCACGTGATGAGCGTGAGCTGGTCGGCCGATCATCGCATCATCGACGGCGCCACCATGTCCCGCTTTTCCAACCTGTGGCGTTCGTACCTGGAGCGACCCTCCTCCATGCTGCTAGACCTTAAATGATGAGGGGTCCTCTCCGTAGAGTCCGCACAAACTGGCGCTTCAACACTACACCGTGCCTTCATGCAATTATTCACAAAATAGGACAACTTTGATCTTCTAGCTTTTCTTTGACTGAACTCAGACACGTGTGTGAATATCTTAATAAAATTGCAGTTGACGTGTTTGATGTAGTTTTTACTTTTATACTTGATCATTCCAGCTTGGTTCCGGTCTCGGCTTCCCCTCGTATCTCCCACTTGGTTCCCATCTCTCAGTGCTCTCCGAGCGAACAATTTATCCAGAACACACAGCAGTGCAGACATTTTAACTCTACAGTTTTTACAGTTTCTAACTCTACATGTGCTTAATAGAAGTAGACTCCTCTAAATCTGAGAACAGTTCACGGGCTAGCTTATTAACAAGCCAAAAATCATTAGTGCTAGCTAAGTTACCTTCTAATTAGCAAGGTAACATCACTGTATAGCTGGCTCAGTGTATTACCCAGCAAGCTAATAAGCAGGACAATATTAATCTCTACAGTGTGTTTTTTGTACCAAATGGAGTCATTGTTTCATGCTAATTAAACAAGATAATATTTTAGTCCATTAAACTGCTGCCGTCATAACTCATAACTAGGCTTCTTGATTAGTAGCTGCTCAATTGTCTTACTGAGCTAATATCGATGTTTAGCTAAACTACAATAAGATTTGCTTGTTAATTAGCTTGCACGCTTGATAACCAGTTAGCAAATGAATAAATTAAAACGACATATACCATAACTGTACCAAAAGCAATTACGAGGAAAAATCTCTTTTTTTTTAGTGAGTTAATTACCACGCTAAGTACATGCATGCTACTGTTTGTAATTTGCTAGCGCATCTGCTAACCAAATAGCGTGCTAAGTAGTTAGGAGGCCAGCAGGCAAATTAAAACGTCACTATAAACACGCCAACAATTCTGTTATTAACATTATTGTTGCCAATAATTATATTCATAACAATAAAAAAAACTAGTAGCTTTTTAAATTTTTGTTGTAGCTCATTTGAACTATTTAACTATTTTAAGTCATCTAGCTAGCAAATTGAAAAGCCAATATTATTGTAGCTATAATCAATTAGCCTTTTTATTACTCGTTAGAGATTTTTGCTAATTAGCAAGCTAATACTACTCTGTAGCTAGCTACAAAAATTTTGGCTTTTTAATTTGCCTCTCATCTTTAATCATCTCTCAGTACTGTATTACTTAAATTTTATTTCAAATGATGGTTTTAATGATCAATTAATTTCACTAGCTAGTTAGCAAGTTATTTAGCTTGTGAACTGGCTAGATCGTTTAGCTCTAATCGCTTTTTCGATGAGCAAGCTCATTTGCAGCTAGCTCTATTAGCTTGATAATTACCAGTCAGCTACCTCACTAATTAGAACACGAATGACTTTACATTGGCTTTTTTAATTAGCCAGAGGACCTCTTAAATGAACAGCTTGCTAACCAGTTAGGATGCTAACAGGTGAATAAAAAAAATAAATAAAAAAAAAGCCAAAATCAATGTATCTGCGTTATTATTAAAACATAGTATTGTTCTTTTTAATTTAGTTATAATAGATTTTTTTTTAAAACTTTTATTTTTCTTAGCTAGTTAGAAGGCACCTAGCTTGCAAATTGAAAAAACAGTTTTAATGTAACTTCATCGCAAAACAGCTAAATAATTAACATTGTGGCTCGGTCAGGAGATTAGTTAATTAGCAAGTCATTATCCCCGTGTACAATCTGCATTCTTTTACTGCCATTTTATTCTCATTAGAGAACTTTTTAATTGACCTTACTACAAATCTCCTAATGTTAACCACATTAGCACTTGTTCAGTGAACACTAGTGTGAGGTAATAAACCATTAACCTGGACTAGTGAGGGGTACTGGATGAGTTGTGTGTGTGTTTGTGTGTGGTGAGACTGTTAGAGTAAGGATAATAATAAAGGCTGACACAGTCGGCCATGTGAACAGCGGTAGACGTTGCTGCTGCGAGTCTCCTCTTAGAGCGATCTTCATCCTCACAATGCGCTTCTGTCACAAACACAGACTGTTACTTCATCTGAAAGCGCTTACGGAGGAGGAGTGCCATTGATGCGCTGTGAAAGCACGCCGTTACAAGCGCATTGTCTATTGTATCTAGTGTCTCTGGGAACGCAGAACAATGTAGTACAACTGGGATTACGGTCATGGAAATAAATAACGGTATCAACTGAAACAATGCAGACATTAAAGGTGCAATAGGCGATTTTTTAACAATTACTTAAAGGGAGACTACAAAGAACATTGACTCTATGTGGATGAAACCTACATGGTCTTAGCAAAAAAAAAAAAAAGTATGAAGTGGTGGAGAAAACTTGTTTGGAAAACTGATCTCCAGTCCGGAATGCCTGCTTGCAGATCGTGCTCTTGCAGTGACGTGATCCATAATCAGCCGTTTTGTCTGGCGATCTTGTCCGCTACAGATAAAACCCTTCAAACCCAAATAAGAATGAATCACTGGCACAGATTTTACGGGACACAAGAATGTTGAGAAACTTCAGACATTGGATATTACCGATTGTTTTTTTTTTTTTACATGCTCTAGCTGTTCTTTATAACACTTTTTGGGGATGGTGCACTGGCAGTTTTACAACATGGTGATATTTTATGCTTGGATAAGATTTAATGTTCACAGTATCATTTAGTAAAACATTTTGAAGCAGAATGAGTGTGGTTTACATTATGCTTTTAAACACATCAGTTTATGACCTATTCTTCACCCGCCGGAATATTTAGTCGTTTATTTCTTATAATAAAAGCGGCCTAATTAAAAACTAGACTGCTTTTTTTTTTTTTTTTTATAAATAGAGAAAACAACCAGTCAAAATAACAGTAAAAATAATAGCAAATATTAACTGAATACCGTGAGAAGCATAATAATGCTAATGAAATCATAACATCCCAGATGCATTAAACCCTGCATCTGATCTAAATAAGCAAATGTAACACACAAAAAGAAAAAGGTCACACTAATATTTCATTGGACCACATTGTTACCATCCAAAGTTGCATTAATTTCAATCCAAGATCTTGGCAAATAATGCATTGTATTGATGAGGAGAGAGTCGAATCGCTGCGTAAATTCTTCTCCAGCACATTCCTAAGATTCTCAATGAGGTCAAAGTATAGACTCAGTGGTGGCCAATCAATGTGTGAAAATTATGTTGCATGCTCCCTGAACCACTCTTTCATAATTCGAGCCTAATGACGCCTGACATCCTCATCTTAGAAGATGGTAGTCAGCTGACCTCTTTTTTTTTTTAGGCACATAATGTTGCAGAACTTAGTCTTGACAGAAGCAACCCCAGATCATAACGCTAACCCCAGAGGCTTGTAGGCACTTGGCATGATGGATGCATCGCCTCATCTGAGCCTCTTTTTACCCTGATGCATTCATCACACTGGAACAGGGTAAATCTGGACTCAACATGACCTTTTTCGATTAGCTCCACAGTTAAGTGGTTTTCCTAAGGATATTCAGCTGTTTAGTCCCAGTCCCTTGAGTTCTCTTCCCATTGCTCTTACTTTCACTATTAAACAAAGCAGAGTTTAACTATTGTTTTTTTTCCCCCTCATTTGATTTGATTTCACTAAATTGTTTAAGTGACCTCCCATCACAACTACATTTCTTCCTTGAGATTACGGTTCACCACTCCCCTTCCAGGTTTCAATAATGTGTTTTTTATTTAGTTCTTGAATCTGCTTAGTTGTTTTCTTCTGACGTAGTTGTTTAAGAAATGAGAAGCTCCTCACTGCATCAGTTAGGGTTAAATAATGTGTTGTAGCTGGACCATATTAATCACTGCAGTAATTATTCAATGGAAGACTTAGTTAAATTTTGTGGTCTTTTTCCAGGCAGTGTATATTGATATTATATATACACTACCGTTCACTACACTACAGTTTGGGGTCCTAGGAGGCCCTACACCATACTAAAGAGAATTATTGTGGTCTAAAACCAAAGCCACTATACAATCACCAGTAACCCTGTTGACCAGTAGAGGCCTGTCTGCAAATCTGTCTTGTTTTTGTTTAGTGAAAAACTGTTAAAGCTGTCTTCCAGTGTTCTGACCTTGTATGTTGGTGCATTCCCCATGCACAACAACTGTCTGGCATTATAAAACCGCAGACACATTGTCTGACAAAATGCCGGCCTTCACACATCACTTGCTCACCTTGACACTAGGAGGAGGATTTATGTTAAAACGCTTTGTCGACTACAGTTCAGCATTTAACACTATAATTCCCTCAACACTCACCACCACGCTGGGGCATCTGGGACTCAGCCCATCTCTGTGTCAGTGGATCTCCAATTTCCTAACTGGCAGACCACAGGCAGTAAGGATGTCTCAGCCTTCCTCATCCTCAGCACTGGAGCCCCCCAGGGTTGTGTTCTGAGCCCCCTGCTGTACACACTATACAACTCCACCACCATCATTACAGTAAGTTTGCTGACGACACCTTCGTGGTGAGTCTGATCTCTGACAACGACGGGACAGTCTACCTGGAGGAGATTAGAAATCTAGAGAACTGGTGCCAGGGGAACAACCTCCTCCTGAATGTCCGCAAGACAAAGGAGTTGATAGTGGACTTTAGTACTAAGCAGGAGAGGAACTACCAGACCCCCGTCATGAATAAGAGCCCTGTGGAGAGAGTGAACAGCTTCAGATACCTCAGTGTTCACATCACGGAGGACTTGTCATGGTCCTGTCACATCAACACCATGGTGAAAAAGGCCCTGCAGCGTCTCTACCACCTCAGACACTTGAGAGACTTTGGACTGCCCTCTAAGGTGCTCAGGAACTTTTACTCCTGCACCATAGAGAGCATCCTGATGGGAAACATCACAGCCTGGTTTAGGAACAGCACCATGCAGGAAAGATGAGCTCTACAGAGGATGGTGCGATCCGCTGAACGCACTCAGTCTAAAACAAGCGGTGCTGGACCAAGGCCGGGAAGATCGTGAAGGACCTTAGCCACCACCAACAATTTACTGTTCTCACTGTTACAGTCAGGAAAGGGCTTCCGCTCCCTGAAGGCCAACTGAGAGAGACTGAGGAGGATTGTTAAGCTGCTATTCTCATGACTGATGTAGTCTCACGATTTCCATTTCAATTACATCCCAATTATATTTTTTATTTTTAGTACTTAATGTAAATTTTTTTTACAGCCAAACGGCTTTTCTATACTGTATTTTTTTTATTATAATATTTTTATTTCATATTTTCTTTTCATACTCTATTTTTCTTTTTATTATTATATATTAATTTCATATTATTCATTTAGAATACTCTACTTTCTTTAAAAAATTTTGGGCATGGGCGGTTGTTAAAACATTTCACTGCATATCATACTGTGTATGTGACAAATAAAATTTTTATTTGGTTTAGTTTAACATCGGGTCTTACAGCTTTAACAAGAGACATAATTAGTGACGTTGATGCCGGCCTATTGCCAGACCAGTGCAAGTGAAAGATGGTTGTCAGGGTTTATAAAAGTGACCATGCCAGAGATCTGGGCCTGTATTCACAAAGCTTTTTAAGCCTAAAAGTTTCTTCTAGTGATAAAATTCGGAGAAAATTCTTAGAATTATGACGTTTTCTTAGAAATTTCCCCTTAAATTTAGGACTAAATCTTAGTAAAGAATGTTGTTTTACTTCCTTCCATCTCTCTTGGATTGTTGGCTACATACCATCCAAAAGTGCATGGCTCACCTTTTACCAACTTAAATTGGTAAAAGGTGAGCCATGTTGCTCTCATCATCTGAAATGGATTACAAGTAATAAAATCAGTGTAGTAAATAAATGCAAGAACTTTAATATAGTAACTATTGTGTGAAAATCGGTTGCTTCAAAAGTAGACACATTGTCAACTTTTGGCTGTTTAATTACCTTTAAGATATTTTGTCTATAACAAACTTTGCATAAAGTAGCCTGTAGTCATGATTATACTATTTCTTTATATACAAACATTATGATTTCACTGTCTGTTCCATTATCATATATTCTATTTTCACAAAGAGCGCATTTTAAGCCTTTAACAGATTTTTTATCAACCAATCACAGTCCTTGAATTGCTGCATCATCTCTAGCAACGGGGTCGACCACACCTCCTCACTAAGATAAAGGTTTTGTACTTTCCTCAGAGTTCTCTGAGAAGTTTTCTAAATCACTTTTAGTCTAGGACTCCCAGCAAGGACTTTTTAAGCTAAGATAGGAGTTCACTGAGAGAATTCTAAGAAGCTTTGTGAAAACGGGCCCTGCTGTGTAGTCTACAGGATAATACTTACCTGATGTGATAAACAAGTTCCTGATTGTGATGGCTATAATTTATTTGATTTGCAAACTTGAAAGCTCCTCGTAGTTCTTTGCAATAGACATTGAATATGATACCATAGGATACCATCACAGTATTGTAATGTAAAAGAATAGATAAAAATAAAGCTATCTGCTATAATATTACTAGATGCAATAATATTACAGTTATGAAAACATTTTAATATATATATATATATTTTTTTACATCTATGAAATTCTCTTCTGAAGTGTAAAAAAAAAAATTACTTAATGTCTGAACAAGCCAACGATATTGTTTTATCATAACATTGGTTTATTTTTCAGTTAACTAGCACCACTCGTAAATGGAATGGTGTTATGATACACTATGCATATTGCAATGTTTCTCTTTCATTGCTTTCATTTCTTTTTCCTTAAATAAAAAATAGGACAGAACTTAAAAATAAGCAAGACTGAACTGAAGTAATGGCAGTCACAATTAAAGTATGAGCAGTGACAAGCAAATCAGAAAGGAACATTCAAATCAACCTCTTTTTTTTTTTTTTTTGGTCCAAGCATTTACTTGGGACAGTAGGACACAACATGATCTTAAAGAGGAGCCTTTCCAGATTATTGCAGAAGTGAATTAATGTTTTCTACATCAGGCTGAAAGCAGCCCAGCTCCAACTGAATTAACGAAAACGACAAAAGGGAGTGGGGGAACCTTTTGCTTTTCCTGATGCTCCTGGAATGTAACAGTACATTTTCACCGGACCCAGGATGGAGCCCTGAGTTATACCCCTTTACAATATAATCGTCCGTTATTACAGGCGCTGGAGACATTTCCCGAGCTTGGAACAAAAGAAACGATGTCTGCTAAGAATGAAAGTCCACAGGTTACAAGACAGTACCTGGTTTTGTATTTAAAAAAAATAAAATAAAAAATAAAAAAAAACCCTTAGGTGGCATTTACGGACTAGCTGTAACACTGGAAGACGTCTATATACATATATAAAAGGAAAAAAAGATGTAGACAGAGCTCAGCTCATGTGAAACGCGTGCGCACTGGAATGTGAGGGATGGATGGATGGATGGATAGCTGTACAAAATAAATATCTGCTCATGTTCAGTGTAGGTTCAAATTCAAGAAGAAGATGGAGTTCTAATGATGCTAAAAAAAACACATAAGATTACAGCTGATCATTTCACTAATTCAGACCTGCTCATTTCAAGTCCAGACAATAAATTCCCTGCTTAAATTGCGACAAAGCTCTTCTGTTTGGCGTGCTCTTGAATGAGCCGTGTAGCTATAAACCCTTGAGGAACGGAAACTCCCGCAGGTCCTAAAGAAGCAGCACTCGTTCAGATTGCATTGGCATCATAAAGAGAAAAAAAAAATCACAACGACGACAAAAAGTAGTCGAACGTCACGTGTCCGCTAGCTAGCTAACTAGTAGTTTTGTTTCTTTGTTTTATGTTTTTTTTTTTTTTTTTAGTGGTATGATGATGATAATCTGATTGAAAAGCCACCTGAGGGTTTCGAAAAACATGCTTGGGGCAGAAGTCATGGAATCCATCATCGCCTTTTCATCTTTAAAACTCTATACAATTCCATGAATGGACCAAAGGCAGCTTTTCCTTCACATAAATAACAACGTAATGTACATTCTTAAAAACTTAAAAAGAAAAATCCACCGATGATGACGAACACATCTAAGGGCACTGCTACATGAACAACACTACATACACAGAGACGTGGTGTTCACCGTCACCGAGTCTTTAGCGGAATCTCGTCCGTTCCTAGAGAGGCTTGTTTTTGATTATCACGCTTTGATCCCTGTTATACGCGAATATACTTTACATACAAGTATAGACAGTTTTTTTTTTTTCCTTTTTTTTTTTTTCTTTTTCTTTATAGCAGAGCTTTGAAAAGAATCAAAGGCAGTAACGATGGAATCGATCGAGAACAATACAGTAACTAGTTGAGTGGCTGATCCTGTGCTAGTGAGGAAAATCGCTTTGTGTGTGTGTGTTTGTGTCAAGTGTCAGGTTTGGTTTCGTCTCTCAGAGATTGTGTATGTGCTTGTGTGTGTGTGTGTGTGTGTGTGTGTGTGTGTGTGTGTGTGTAGACAGGCAGCTTTGTGATGGACTGATTGGAAAGCCTACGAAGGCGTAGGGCCCCTGAAGGGACCATGGTCCGTTTAGAGGGTATGAAGGAGCCCCTGAGGAGGGCGGAGGTCAGGTGTCGTCGTCCGTGTCCTCGATCAGGACTTTGGTGTCTCGCATTTTTGATCTGAAGAGGAAACAGAAAAGAAGAGGTTCGATATTTGCCACGAGATCTGACAGAATGATAAAGCGTGGTACATAAACCACACTCAAACCAGGACTTAAGGGAAGAGGGTGTGGCATAAATCTGAACACCTAATAATAAATAACAATAATAAACACTGTGAATATATGAACCCAGGTGAAGTAAAGGTTCTCATACTGGGAGGCCAGACGAGGTCGCCTCAGAGACATGCTGTAGCTCCTCTTCCAGCTCTTCTTGCCCTGCCGGTTCCGGACGCCATCCTCCTGGTCCATCATCTGCTCCAGAAGCGTCTGGTCGTCTGCGTTGAGTGGAGCCACCGAGATGTCCCGGACCGCTCGGAACTCACCGCAATTGTTCAGGTGCTCGTTCTCCAGACGGAAGAAGTTCCAAACGAAGCGTCTGGTGTTGAGTGGGGGGGGGGGGGGGGG
>JAQMYL010000001.1:32416929-32442349 GCA_030014365.1 Clarias pachynema | reverse complement strand
AGGCGGGACAGCAGAATACAGGCGGAGCACTGAGTAGACCAAAGGGGGTCTACCAAAATTCAAGAAATCCTTACAATATATATTCATACCTCTGTCTCAGAAATGATCTGAGTGATCTTCTTGCAGGTGTAGAACGGCGCCACTTCGACGTGAGCGACCCGCCAGTCGGCCCCTCGCACGGTCTCGAAGATCTTATCATGTTTCTTTAGGATCTTCCTGAAACCGGTGAAGTTCAGGTTCTGTAGGTCAGGACAGGACGGGAGAGACGAGACATTTCTCATTGAATTCGATACATGATGGAGCACATGGAAGGTAGAATGTGTAATTATTTTAAACAGGGAATTATTGTAATAAAGAATCAGGAATCATCATGTGAATTGTAACAAGCTGCTCATTATACTCTGAGATGATAATGGAGATGAACGGGAAGAAGTGTGACCTGGTAGTTCTGCAGCAGGATGAGGCTGAGGTAGAACTCGCTGAAAGCCAGCTGCAGGTCCTTGATGTTGCGGTGTTTGCAGCGCTCCTGCTGGGACAGGTGGAAGACGGCGCGACGGCGGGGCCGCAAGCCCGGGGCTCGGCTGCTCTCGCGCTGGGCGTCCAGAGACGACTGGAGCTCGTTCTGCAACGTGGCGAAGCGCCGCTGAGCTTCGGCCAGCTTCTCTGCACGAGCACAGGCGCGTAAACAAGGACGTTAGCTTTTGAGAAGAACCACTGACTGATTAACAGATATTAAATGGGGGAAAAATATATCAGGTGTTGTTTCCTGATTCTAGAAGTTTCCTTTTTCTTATTCCTATGTGTTGTTTGCAAAATATAACCCTGACACCAACATTCCAGGATTCTGCTCTTAGGATTTCTGGTTTTATAGTTTGTAGCTACAAGGTAGGCGATAAAAGCTAAGAGCTCTGTGTCTGGGAGAAGGAATGTTCCAGATTACAATAGATATGTGTACCTGAATAAAACGTGTTGATTTTGGCCAGCTCCTTCTCGCATGTTTGGAAGAACTTCTCCTCGAACTTGGCGTAGTACCTCTTAACCGTGTCCTCGTCCGTGACTAGAAACAGACACAGAGAAGACAAGAGACAGAACACAAGTGTGAGTGCTGACGGTGACGCACGGGGGACAGGGCTGGGGACGAGGATTAAATCTTCTTCCACTGTTTCGACGTCCAAACGTCTTCGGTTTGTGCATATTTGTAAGCTTGCCCATTTGGAGCTGCGATCTAAGCAGCCTGTCCTGTGTGTAAAACTGCTTCCATGGTTACGCAGACAAACACGGCGCGCTGGGAACGTCGCCGGGGGAATTCTCGAAACCCGCCCCGAGCATCTCTGCGCTAAGAAATATATAAATATAGTAATAACATCAAGGATGTGTTGTATCAACATGGGAGTACACTATTAATAAAACATCACAAAACACATTATGGTTAAGGACTAGCGTGAAGCGTTCAGGGTAAACTTTAAAAAACAAAAAAAGCCTTGATAGTGTTGACTGTAAACGCCGTGTTGCCAGAGAGAGATGGAGGTGAACGAATTTTGCCTGGAGGAACAGAAATGTCGAGAGCAGGGCCCGTGTCCAGACGGTCAGGCGCTGAATCACTGTCTTGAAATTCGCACACAAATAACGAGCCGGTCTGATGAATTCAGTTTGAGAGAGAAGAGAGAGGGGGGGAGAAAAAAAAGGGTCTGTTGGTTGATGCTGTTTCAGCCCTGATGGCAAGACTAAAAACCAAACGTAATACGTGTATTGGAAAGCGATTCTTAAAATTGCTGCTGTTGGATCTAGGGTTATGGAAGTATAAACTGATCATTAAAATTCTTAGCTAAAACAGTAGCTTTTACAATAGAAATCTTAAGCCAAAAACGAAAGATTTTTTCCTATAGCTGTAACCACTGACTGAACTGTACTTACAAATCAGAATCCTACAATAAAAATAATGGACACAAAAACAACATTCGATCTAATGAAAAAATTGTGCCTCAAATCAGACCACGGATCAACACGAATGTCAACATAATACAGGTATAAAGTGATTGTCTAAATTGTTGCTGTTAATTAAAAACAGAAGCTTTAATATAGACACGATAACGTGTAAGATGACAAAACTTTCTTTGTCAAATTTTCCTGTAGCTGTAATCACTGACTGAACCTACCTGACCAACCGGATTGGAGAATCGAACACTGAATTGTGAACACGAAAACAAAACTTCATTGGATTAAGACATGAATCGAGCTGAAGACAATGAAGTAAATATTTTTAAGTTGCTTATTAAGGAAGTTTGGCCCAACTGCTAAAAAAGTAGTGACACTTTCTTTATAAAATTATTATTACCAAAAACTTTTTCTTGTCTATTTTTATTTGATTTTTAAAAATCTATAAACGTACAAAATAAATCCAAGTGTGAGTGTTTCAACATGAAGTCTCAGCTGATTGAGTACCTCTGCGATCCGGGGAAAGCGGAGTAAAATCGAACGTTTCATTGTTCATTAATAAGCTACTCATCATGTCTACAAATCTTTTCTTAATCCCAGATAAGCCTTATGAACACTGAACTTCAGAGCGAAGTATGCAACCGCACGATGCCACATGCCAACTTATCAAAGCGCGCTTATCGGTAACGCTCGTTATCGCTGATAAGCAGCGTAGCGTAAACAGCCTGGGTAAACAAACCGAGGGAGAAATAATCAACCTGAGGCCAGGTAGAGCGATAGGCGACCTGCTGAGAGGGCGAGTAAGGTTGAGTGGCTGGGTCGTGTAGCAGTTAGTGCAGGCAATCAATCAATCCAGGTCTATTTCAGCAACAGACTGAAAAAGTACGAATTTTTATGTCCTAATTTTTATGTCTTCATAAATACTGTTCAGAATTTATTTATTTAACATTTCTTTAATTTTTTTCATCTCATTAACTTCTTACCCTAAGAGAGTTTTTCATCCAAAATACAATAAAGAAGAGAAACTGTGCAACCTTTTATAAATGCTACTAAAATGTATCATTAGGGTTGAAACAAACAAATTTAAAAAAAATGAAAAAGAAGAAAAAATTATTATAAAAATTTTTATCATGTTTGATTCAAAAGGAGTAAAAATTAAGTTATTAAAGTTATTCACGTGTATTATTAGGTTTGAAACCAAAAAGCAATGAAAAGATATATATTTTATGAATGTTACTTAAATTGCATCATTACGTTTAAAGAAAAAAAGTTGAAATGTTCAAATGTAATAATTACTGTTTAAAAAGGCAGTGAAAAATTTGTTAAGTTTCATCATTATATTTATGCATTTCTGCAATTATCATGAATAAAAATTATGTATTATGAAGTTTTATAATTATGTCCAAAGCAACAAAGACAATTAACACTTTTAAAATGGAACTAAAATCTGTTCAAACTTGGTCACAAAGCAATTATTAGCTATAGAACAAAAATGAATATACCTGTATAACTAACACTACAGGGTCACACACTAGGATGGTCAAAAGTATGTCAACACATCATCCTCAGACTCCAGATGTTCTCCACTAACAAGCTCCATTCTTCCTGGAAAGCTTTCCGCTATATTTGGGGGTTGGCTTTGCCAATTTGGGTTTATTCAGCTACAAGAGCATTACTGAGCTCAGGTGCTGAGGGAGAAGACTCAAGTTCCAGTTCAACCCAATGGTGTAGAGTGGGGCTGAGTTCAGTCAGGGATATTTGCGTGTTCTTCACTTTGTGCACAGGGGTATTGTCGTGTAGGAACATGGTCGGGCCTCTCAATCCTAAAGGGAAATTGTAATGCTACAGCTACAGCATACATCGATGTTTTAGACAATTGAGCGATTACGACTCAATGGAGATGGTTTGGAGAACCAAACATTGGAGGTTGATTATCAGGTGCCCACCACTTCCTGAAAGTTTGGAGAAACAAGAACCCTCCTGAATGAACAGTATACTTTCTTATTAGTGCTATTATCATGACTAGGTTTTCAACCGACCTGAGGTTACTGGCTTACGACTTAAAACATTCATTTTATTTAACTGTGATATAGCAACTGGATGTTGAATCTGAGAAGCAGAAATAGTAGCTAGAGGTGAAGTAATGTCCTGAGACCCTTCTCTATTCAAAAAAGAAAAAAACTCAAATAAGGATTACACAAGATTTTGTGGAAGCTTTGAAACGTGGCCGTGGTCCAAATCAAACACAGCTTGTGATGTTTCTCTCGGCGTTAGAAACACTGCACCATGGGAACCGAGCCTCAGGTTTGGGTAACCCCCTGTGTGAGGCCTGCAACTGGGTCAGTTTGTCTGGGCTCGGGTGTATCGAAGCCCCTTTGAAAACGCAGAGCTTGATTACGTGAACAATGTGCGCCTGGAGCGATTGCTTTCTCACCCAGCTGATGGACAGCAAGGGCTGCGAAGAACTCTGGGAAATGTTTCTGATTCGCTGCGAGAGTTTCTGAACGAGCCGTTTTCGACCAGAAGCTCCAATATGATGATAAATGTTTAATACAGTTTTAAACCTTGCTTGCTCCCATGAGGTAATGTTTGGTCCACAGGCAGACTGAGAAACCCCTCATCTTCAGGGTGAAATTCTGAGCCCATGACCTCAGCCTCGGTCTGGCCCACCCTGTCATAATAACGTGCGCAACTTCGCGCCCAAAATTCCCAAAATGAAGGGTTGAGCCTGGAGGACGCCGCCACAATCGGTCCTCTTGAGGTAACGTCACCGCTGTAGCAGCCGTTACGCTGCGGCTTCGCCTTTCCAGGTGCTCGGAATCCACGATAACGACCATTACGTGCACTTCACCAACACCCCTAAAAGGAGCGTAAACAGACAGAGAAAGCTGATTACTGTTATTTGGAGATAATTACACCCGACTCGAGCCCACGTCTTTGAGGAAGCCTGAGATCAGTCTGAGGGGGAGTGAGGCTCTCTAGCAGCTCAAACGCAGCGGAGAAAAACAAACCAAAAATGGCGACAGCGTCACGACAAGAATCTGGGCACTATGCCTGGGAATGAGTGTGTGTTTGTGTGTGTGGCTCTCTCTCTCTCTCAGAAAAAGAGTGTGTTGAAACCATGCATGTACCAAGATTATTTAGATCTTCATGCCTTAATATCTGACTAATCAAGAATGACCTTCAAGCCCAAGGAGCTAGTCATTTATTATAACCTTTACCTCATTCGCTCACTCGTCTATACTGCTTTATCCTGTATACAGGGTCGGGGGGGTTGGAGCCTATCCCAGGAGACTTTATGGAATGAGCCGGGGTACACCCGTACAATCCATTGCAGGTCACACACATGCACACACTCACTTACACACTTTGGTAAATGCCAATTAGCCTAATCTGCATGTCTTTGGACTGTGGGAGGAAACCAGAGTACCTGCAAAGGGAGAACATGCAAACTCCATGCACACTGAGGCGGGAATCAAACCTGGCTGGGAATCGAACCCCGACCCTGGAGGTGCAAGGCGACAGTGCTAACCACTAAGCCACTGTTCTGCCATAACCTTTAACCTTCCACCAAAAACAAGTCACCAACATGAGGAGGTGATCAACTCTGAGCAACTTTAATGGATGCTGCCAACACCGTGCTTCACTGTGATCCATGTGTTGTGTTTCTGAAAAATATATATGTTCATTCAAAGGGTTTTATTTTAGTCTTGTTAAAGCATCAGGGAATGCATTTGGGTCTCTGTAGTATTTTTTTCCCCAAACAGGAATTCATACGCCGTGTTGGTCTTCTACAAACCCTGGCTTTGTGGAGCTCGCCATCTGAGCTGTGGATCTCTGCAGCTCGTTCAGAACAACCCCTTATACTTCGGGTTCATATGTGTGACTGCTTTGAATGAGCTGTCTTTGTTCGAACATAAAATCTCAACTGTTTGCCATGAAATTCGTCCTCGTCTTTTTTTTTTTTCCACTTAGTCAACATGACTAAGCACAACATGTTTTGCTCTCAAGCAAGAAAGGGAGAAAAAAAAAAAAAAAAAAGAGCGAGAGAGAACATGACAAGTCTTTGGTGTGGATGTTGGATTTAAAAGATTACTATGAACATCACTGGTGCCGTCTCTGCATGCTTTCCAGCTTGGACACGTCCTTCTTCCTGATACCGAAACTCACCGAAAATGTCCTTCCGACCTAGTGAGCGATCTGGAAAACGGGCTGAATCGGGCTCGCGGACGTTAACGATGGTGAACAGCTTACTGTCTGGAATTCGTCAAAGGTCAAACTCTAATCAAAGTACATACTGATAATGTGACATGGTAGTGAACAGGCATGATATCCTTATCATGGCCACTTTCAATTATCTTCGCAAAGGAATGAAACACCTCTCTGGATGTGCTGCTGCTGGATGATTGTGGATTTTTTTGTCGCTCTTCCGTCAGACAGCGAATCGTGATGGCCTTCTGCTCGTTTCTTCGATTTTATTTCACAAATGTTCCAGACTTTCTCTGAACTCTCTCCCTAAAGACCTTTTTTTTGTTGTTTAAACGAAGTAAATAGAATTATAAAGAAGGAGAAAAACAAATAAACGTGATTAACACATCCTTCGCCATCCTTCTTGCTTGGGCGTAAGTTCATAAATAGCCTCTTTATCACCACGTAATCTGGAATCTTGTTAGACGAGACTAGAGCTTGTGTGATATATATAAACATATGCAAACTAACTGTGCTGTTTAATTACTCTGTTACTTCCTCTTGCTCGGTTTCCCTCATGCTTTAGATTATATTTCGGTTATAAACGTTAAAATGCTAGAAAACTAACTTAGGTTGAGTTGAAATAAAAAATATTTCAATGTGTTGTGTTTTAAATGTAATTGAATAAGATCGGATAAAATAAATAAATAAATAAAACAAATAAACCAAACAATATGGAATGACAGAGCTGTAACTAACAAATATTTTAATTTATTTATCTTTTTTATATAAATTTATTTGTTTATTATAGTTGATTAATCTAGATGTCTAAAATTCATTTATTTACTTTAGTTACTTTAATCTACCTTTTTTATTAATAATTTTTTTTTTGTTAATTCATTCATTTGTTTATTTACTTATCCAAAAAAGTCTAACCATTATTTTTCACAGTTACTCTAGTAATAATTTTCATGGTGGATGATTATTATTATTATTTTTTTTTAAATTATTATTATTATTATTAATTTGGAAGTAAATAATAACCAAAACTTTAATCTTTAGGTTTTGGTGCACGGCCTTGTTTTGGTACTGTAGTTAGCAGTTGTGCCATACTCTTTCCATTTTTGGATGATTATATTCAAACTTAAAACTTGTTTCATCTTTTTCAAGTATCTTCTCAGAAAAAAATATTTTTTTTAAAATAAAAGTTTTCCAACATTAAAAGAAAAGGAAATGTGTGAAGCATTAATACTGCCATGTGGGGCGCAAATACTGTGACAGACTTTATATAGAAATAAAATATTTTTAAGAAATAGTTACAAAAAAAAAACAAAACCAACACATAATAAAATCGGTGACGTTTTACTATACAGCGCCTTGCAAAAGTATTCATACCCCTTGGACTTTTCCACATTTTTTCCCACATTATTTATTGGGATTTTATGTGATAGAGTAGTGTGGCGTGATCCGAAAATGGAAAGAGTATGACAACTGCAAACCTATCAAAACATGGAGAAAACCACTGTTGAAAGAAAGTCCCTTCTTATGGCATTTTTCTTTTTTTTAAATAGCTGTTTGTTCACTAATGTGCTCTAACAAACCTCTGAGGGCTTCACAGAACAGCTGTATTTATACTGAGAATAAATTACACACACGTGGACTCTATTTACTAATTAGGTGACTTCTGAAGGTGATTGACACCCCTGACTAAAATCCAGTGGAACCAGAGTAAAGGGGGCTGAATATATAAATGCACGCCACACTTTTCAGATATTTATTTGTAAAATCTTTGTGTTGGTCTACAACATAAAATCCGAATAAAATACACTTACGTTTGTGGTTGTAACGTGAGAAAATGTGTAAAAAGTTCAAGGGGTATGAATACTTTTGCAAGGCAAATAGCAGCATTCCTCTCAGAAATGATCGTCATCATACATTCACTTGTTTCAACATGAAATCCGAGCAGGAAGCAGCTGTTTCGCACTTCAACTCTGCGTTGCTTAGTTTTAAAAGTTTACACGCGCATAAACAGACTGTGTTCAACTCGGCAACGCGCTGGAAAGCGGAGCCGCCAGACTAGCCGTTAGCATCTGCTGAGGAGAATCTTCCGTTGAGTTCTCGCCTGAAAAACACAGCTGATAAGAGCGCAGAGAATCCCAGGCACTTACACACACACACACACACACACACACACACAGACACACACTGTCTGTCAGACTAAACTCACTCTGATACACACTTAGGCTGATGGCTCGTCGTTTTTGAGGTCAGACTGAGAGGTGTTTCCGCTGGATAATCAGGTTTGGATTTTTAGGATAAAGTCTCATGTTCCACCATGAGGCAGCAAAACTGCGGGCGAAATGAACCAATGTGATGCACCACGGGTATGTGTGTTTATGTAATTGGAGTATTTAATTATGTCGATTGATTGTCATTCCAGCCCTGATGATGTAATTTTTGTTGGTTTTTTATTTTATTTTTATTATTATTATATGGATATTTTTTACTTAGGAATAAGCTGAATTTCTTTTTAATGATTTATAAATGATTTGCTTGGGTTCTGAAAATATTTTACTGTGTACCCGCCCATCGCAGGACACATACACAAGTATACACACTCACACGCACTATGGGGAATTTAGAAATTCCAATTAGTCTCCTCTGCATGTCTTTGGACTGTGAGAGGAAACCCACCTGGAGGTGCGAGGCCACACTGCGACCCACTTCAAACGCAAACGCAACTAATTTGCCATCATCATCCTAAATAACAACGTTTTTATGGTTTAGTATCCAAGACAGGAAATGAATATGCTGCAGTACAGCTTGTCACATACTTGTTTCATACATTAGCTGAACCATTAGCTGATTCTGTTGCCGGTGGAGTGACTGGTTGCTTTATTTCCCAGTTCCCCCTCATATCCGTGTTTCCTTCTGGCTCTGCCTTTTAGTTATGATGTGAAAGTTAGTCCTGCTGGAGTTCCTGTTTCATTTTCCCTGCACTAAATATACATTCACCTTATACATCATGTTCATACCTTACTGTTACCTCTCCTTCTCTCTCTCTCTCTGCGGGTGACAGACTGGGGACGGTTCCACTTCACCATGAAGACGCTCCTGGTCTCGGCTTGTGCGGACAGCTGTTCTTCTGAGGACGTGTGACTGCAGACGCTCAACAGTCAGGACTGGAGTTTCCTACAGTCTACCTGAGCCTTGAATAACGACCTGGACTCCATATTAACTTCAAGACATCGACTGTTATACCGAACTTCCAGCCTCCTAACACACAGTATGACTACAGATCAATCCCTGTTATTCATCATCAACTGAATGAGGATGGGTTCCCTGGCAAGTCTGGTTCCTCTCAAGGTTTCTTCCTATTGACATTGATCATCAGGCACAATCACATTTGCATAATTTTCCTTTGATTGCGTGAAGCTGCTTTGTGACAACGACCACATCAAGAACTAATTAGTGACATCACCTGTTTTGTCATCGTGTTCTCTTAATACCTTTGACCACCATATATATATATATATACACACACACACACACACACACACATGCTTTACCCAATCAGATTTTATCTGTTTGTGTCCAAATTGTTGTCATGGCTATAATGAGAAGGCCCTGCTTCCTGTTAAACATAAACAGACGCATCACTCCTTACATACAGTTGAAAGGCAGGATTATGAACCTGCACGTCCTTCATCCTGCACGTACTCTGAGGTCCTGACAGGAGAAGGGGAGGGGACGCTCCTCCTCTGGGCTGCTTAGCAACCGGAAGAAGTCTCTCTGGGGCTCGACTGAGCTTGTTGTTTCTTCGAGTCTCCCAAGTCATCGTGATGTACCTTAAGCAGCGCTGAAATTCGATTAAAATTTCTGAGCTAAACCAGACCCTCGTATCAAATCGTTTTTTTTTCTCCCGTCTGTACGCTACATATGCATCCTAAGCCTTTGGAAAGGGGTTCAAGGTCTGGTTTAAAGGTCTGGTTTTTGACTTTACTCTGCATGTCCTGAAATGTTTTTTTTTATCCATTTAGTCTGACATTACGTGTTTCTGAACATGCAAATCCTTCACTTTCTCAAGGAGTTTTTCTATATGTGTTGTGTTGTGATTGAACAGGGGAAAAAACGTGATTAATTGAGCAGAAATGCTGTGTGGATGAGCGAGGTCAGAGGTGAATTTGCATATTTACCCTCAATCGATGGAGCCTGGTCCTGGGCGGAGTACAGCATCTCCTTGAATGCCTGTGGAAGCAAAATACAAAAAAAACTAAAAAATGTGAGACACGATTTCCAGCGTTCACGTTACGCACCAGCAGGTTGGACTGAGGAATACGGGAACCGAGCCACGAGAGTGGAAATAATTCACCGTGAGGAGAAGAGGAACTGTCTAAGGCGAGAGACAGTAGGAAAGGAAATGGAAGATAAGTGTTTCATCACGTTTCCATTCACCCGACGAGACATAGCGATCGTCCAGAAATCCACACCGAAATAGATACGTCAAAATAAGTGCATTGTGTTAAATAACGATTACAATGTTACTCTAATGCACTCTGCTACAGAGGCCAGTGTGTCCATTTTATTCAGGAGGACGTTCCCATATTCTCATACTCTCTCTGTGCTGAAAATCTTCCTAGGATACATTTGGTTTTTCATTTCAACTTTTTTTTGAAAAAAAATTAAGAAATCAGAACAAATTTTTAAAAATATTTTTGCTAATACTTTTATTTAATGACTAGAAACCTGATTTATTGAACATAACTTCGCATAATTAGATTTTTAAAAAAATGTAATAAGGAAGAAAAAAATTCCAGGCTAAATTTTTAACATTAATCAGTCAGACATGATGCAACTGTTACAAAATATAAATGAAAAAAAAGAAAAAAGAAAAAGACACCTGCAAAATCTCAGACATGTGTTGGGTTAAAATTTAATTCCAATATCAATACTCTATATGAAATAGTATAAATTACACTAAGCAATGTTAATTCAATTATATATTACTGACTAATCAGTTACATACCACCTTTTCTTTTAACCTAAAACTTTCTGGTCACTAACTAGCACGAGAAATTAATGAGAGGCTTTAATGTTGCTGTAAATATAAACTTGGATTAGGGAAGGTCGAATAAAACACGATAATATTAACAACTGTAAACTTCAATATTAAAAAGTTATATTTGAAATAAAAAATTACAAAGTAACTCAACATGTACTAACTGATGTTTTTGTTTAACTGCTAACTAAATACCTTTGGTCTGATTAAAGTTAAAAAACTCTTTGATTTTATAAACTAAAATTCAGCAATATCCTAATTGTTGATATTTTATCAAATTTGAAGCTTTTTTGTTTGCTTACGTTTTTCATTTTGCCAGTTAAATACAATTAACACATTTTGATTATCATTGTAAACTTTGGTTATATTTGCTTTGCTATTGTAAATTTTTTATTTTTACTGTGTATATATTTGGTTATTGCTAAAGTTCGTTATTAAATGATGTCATTTAAGAGAACTGTATGGCAAAATATTAGCTAAATGTTATTAATTTAGGATTATTGTGCTAAAAGGACAACCTTTCCTGGTCAACATTGAGTCCTAGAAACAGGAATGTTCAGAATATTTCCCTTTGTCTGTCATTTTCCTCCAAACTTCAGCCTTTTTGCACCGTTTCTTTTTTTAACCATTAAAGTGACTGATCTTGCGGTTCATCTGAAAACAGTGGACTGAGGTTTACTTCAATTGAGCTAGACCTGCTACAATCAGGCAAGAGTTACTCAATTCCTAGAACTTGTCAAGTTACTTCCTTTCGCAGGTTTCACAGTGTTGGTCATGTTGTGGTCTGCAAATAAAACAGAATTTTCCCCCAAAACAGCTAAAAACTAAATTACAAAATAGAGACTAAATCTAACCAAGTCTACAGGTTTATTATTCAGGTAAGTATTTGACACTAATTACCTGAATAATAAAGAAATTAAATTATGCTAAATAAGACCAATTTCAGGAGTAAATATGTCTGTTGGAAAAAAAAAACATCTATAATAAACTTGGACCCAATTCAGCTTATTAATCAGTTAATTAGCTTAGCAAGCATTCCAGTGACAAAAAGAGGAACCAACTTGACATATAGAACTAGGAATTAAACCAAAACAATGAGATCAGCAATAAAAAACAAATGTCCATACGCATCACTGGTCTCACTGTTCGTTTTGTGAGGTAGAAAAAAAAACACTTGGGGTCAAGCTGCATGAGAAAAACAACTGATGACGGAGTAGTTTATGTTTGTATTTAGGCATTTGGTAGAAGCTCTTATCCAGAGCTAGATTAGATGCCGTGTGATGACATGACTCGATTATCAGAGGTACTTTGTGCCATACTTTTTATTCTTTTATAATCACATCTGATGCGAAACAGGTTAGTTGAGTCGTTTCTTCCCCAGCCTCTGACCAACACCGTATCGAGACGCATAATAAGGACAACTACAACAAACCCCACATCTGATCACAGATCAGAAACGAAACCTATGCACCTACTTATCTCTCGCCACCTTGCCCCGGGGACAACATGCTGATGCGCTCGGTTTTCTTATCAGCCCGTGCAGGTACTGCTTGCTTTCTTATCCATGTGTACGGAGCTCGGTCAGAGGTCGGCTTTTGCCGCGAGGAGGATGCGAGTGAAAAGGCGATATTTTGACCTGATTATTCACAATCAATAACAGTGTCAGCTTAAATTCTGCTGAACTGGATATGTTCTCAAAAAAAAAACAAAAAAAAAAAAAAAGCAGCAACGGTATTGAGATTGTTGAGTTGGGTTCTAGAGCGCCACTTGAAATAATTTATAGGCACAAATACATAAATAAATGAATAAATCCACAGACCAACAAACAATATCATTAAAAAAAAAAAAACTCTAATCATTGATTTGGCACAAATTTCCTTTTTTTTCGGGTGTATGGAAGGAGTCTCCAGTTTCAGTGTTTATTTATTTTAGTAGGTTTTCCTCCACATGAAACCCTTTAAGACAGAGGGGGTTTTCTAGCATTTTGTCAACATTACATGTTCAAACTTCTGAAGAATTATTCTTCATTGGAAATGTTGCCTCTGACGCCAGAGACTCCTTCCGTAAAAGTTAAATAAACATCTAATTATAATATCTCCCATTTCTTTAAGACCATGTGCCCGTGCTTATATGCTAACCAGCAACAATACAAACTACAGTCGACCCCCGAAATTTGCGGGGGTTACGTTCCTAGATTTACTAAAAACTATGAATTTTGGATGTGGTCAACAAAAATGCCTATAAATACTTTAGTTTTATAGTTTAAACCCTAAACATGCTCCCAAAACACTGTAATTACACTTAATAAATAAATAAATAAAAAAGATTATAAAGCTAAATCCGTATACTATACAGATGAAAAAAATCATATATTGCCAGGAAAAAAAATCCATCAAAAATAATTGCAGTTAACTGTGAACAATCATTAGTTATGTTCTGAGGAAAAATCAGGGGGTCAACTAGATAACTTTTTTTGTGCTTATATAAACACAAAAAAAGACCCAAGAAAAATAAATCAGAATGGAGAACAGATCTGACACATTATAGGTTTGTTTTTAATCAAAACATGTCAGATCAGACACCCAGGGTTCTACTGATGCCAAGTTCATGGTGTTTATTATGTGTGTATGGTTGTGTGTCTCCGAGTGAGTGTGTGTGTATTTTCTGATTTTTCCTGCCTGCCTGGGGAAACTCTGTAAACTGACACCTTAGTTACAAGTGCAGGGAAGGTCAGCGGGAACATGGGAATGCAGGTTTCTTGTTGCTGTTTGTGATGTTCGCCCGCATGCGCCGAGAAGGTGTTTTTTTATTTTTTATCTAAGCTTTTACGCAATGCTTCGTTAATTGTTATGAAAGCGTAATAAGTGTTCTGCTTAGCAAAATGGGGATCGGTGTGAAAGCAAGGTGATGGTAGCATCGTGGTCAGTGACGACTCCCTGTAGCGACTTGCTACACATTTGTACCGCTCATGCTAATCATACGTACAGATCGCAGTGCATCGCTCCACGTCGAAAAAAATAATTAACCAGTGATAAATTACATTAACAAACGTTTAAGTTTTTCTAGCCAAAGTGACTCAGACTGGAAAATCTGTTTTTTTTTATGCGTCACTGGTAAAGTCTGAGTGAGACGACGTATATAGCAGTGACACACTCGCCTCATTCATTCAGGTCATACAGTAAGTGCATAACATTAACATGTTTATTTGTCACTGCAAAGCAGGCATTCATTAGCACGAAATTCTGCATAGCACTTAAAGTTCGCCACTAATTCAGCAGGTCATCTAATTGTGGACTGTAAAGTTCGCCACTAATTTTGTAGGCGGTTTGGTTAGTTCTTAAAATCAGACACTAGTAAAATCAGGGCACTTTAGGTAGTCTGTAAAAATGTCACGATTTTGGGAAGTGATTTTAGACAGTCTGTAAAGTTATTCATTATTTCAGTACGTCCTTTAAGTTAGTCTGTAATGTAACTTACTATTTTAGTAGGTCATTTTACTTAACCTGTAAAAGTTAGACATTGTTTACAATGACCTACGGAAATAATCTGTAAAGTTAGTCGCAATTCAGTACGGCATTTAAGTTAGACACTAAACACTAGGACATTTTAGATAGGGTTTAAACCCGGACACTATTTTAGTAGGTCATTTTATTGGCTACCTTAACAGCTAACTAGGTATTTAAAATTTAAAATAAGTATTAACTGATGTTTTTGTTTATTTGATAACTAAATAGCTTTTTTTCCAATCCAATTTCATGTTTTTCATAAACAAAAATTCAGCAATAATAACCTAATTGTTGATAATCTGTAAAACTTGAAGCTTGTTTGTTTGCTTAGGTTTTAGAGTTTGCTTGTTAAATACAACTAACACACTTTGATCATTGTGAACTTTGGTTACATTCTGTCTGCTATTTTAAATTAATCAGTTAATAAAAGTTTTGCTTATTGTGTATATATTTAATTATAGCTAAAGTTTGTTGTTAAATAATGTGTGGAATAATGTAATTTAAGATAACAGTATGGCAAAGTGTTAGCTGTGAAGGTAGCCAATAAAATGATCTACTAAAATTGTGTCTAACTTTAAAGCCTGTCTAAAATGACCTCGTATTTAGTAATTCTCCAACGCTTGATGCTTTGCAGTGACAAATTAACATGTTAATGTTATGCACTTACTGTATGACCTGAACGAATGAGACGAGTGTGTCACTTCTATATGCGTCGTCTCACTCAGACTTTACCAGTGACGCATTTAAAAAAAACACAACAACTGATTTTCCAGCATCTCTGAGTCACTTTCGGTGGAAAAACTAAAACATTAGTGATTTAACTGTTTGTTATTAATAGTAGCTAACACTTTGCCATCCAGTTACCTTAAATGACATTACTTCACACATAATTTAACAACACACTTTACGATAATCTAATATATACCGTACACAATAACCAAAACCTGAATAAATTGATTATTTTAAAATAGCAAACCAAATGTAACCTAGTACCTAACAAAATTTAAACTACCTACTAAAACAGTAACTAACTTTATAGACTAACTGTGTGTGTTTTTGTTGTTGTAAAATGTTAGTAGGTAATTATAGACAGTCTGTAAAATTATTGATTATTTTATCAAGTCATTAAGTCATTAGGTTAGTCTGTAAAGTCCAACGTTTAAGAGTATGTAAAGCCAGTTGCTATTTTAGTAGGTCATTTTGACTAGCTCTCAGAGTTAAACACTAGTTAGTTGGTCATTTTTAGATAATCTGTAAAGTTAATCACTATTCAGTACACCATTTCTGTTAGTCCTTGAAGTCAGACACCAAACAGTAGATGATTTTAGACAGGCTTTAAAATTAGACACTATTTTGGTAGATCATTTTAGTGACTACCTTCACAGGCTAACTAGTTCAGTAAGTAATTTAAGTTAGTCTGTACAATTATTTACTATTTTAGTAGATCATTCCCATTAGCCCTCAAAGTTAAATACTATTATCATTTAGTAAATCTGTTAAGGAACTCACTATTCCAATATGTCTTTTTAGTCTGTAAATCTTGCCATTATTTGGCAGACTAATTTACATAGCCTGTAAAGTTTTTTCAGGGCATTTAAGACAGTCTGTAATGTTAGTCAAGGTTTTTGTAGATCACTTCAATTCATCTGTAAAGACATTAGTTACGATGACCTACTAAAATATTCTGTAAAGTTAGTCACCATTCAATAAGACAGTTTGGTTAGTCCTTGAAGTTAGACACCAAATAGTAGGTCATTTTATACAGGCTTTAAAGTTAGACACTATTTTATTGAGTCCTTATAGTTACTAACTTTACCGACTAATTATTTCAGTATATCTGTAAAGTTAGTAAATAAAATGACCTAATAAAATATACTAAATTAAAATGAATAATTTTACAAACTATCTAAAATTATCTACTAAAATTTGGGGGGGGGGGGGGATCTTTATTAAAACAGTAAGTAGCTTTAGACTTTTTGTTGCAATTTTAGTAGATAATTCTAAATAGTCTGTAAAATTATTTATTATTTTAATAGGTTGTTTAAGTTAGTATGTAAAGTGACTTGCTACGTTGTATTTACGTCCAAAGTCTGAAACTATTTCATTAGGTCGTTTTAGTTTTGATTAGCCCTCAAAGTACTATTTTTAAATATTTAAAGCATTTTTAAATAGTTCAGAAAATTTGACACTATTTAGATAGTCTGTAAAGTTTGTCACAATTTTTGTAGATCATTGTAAATAGTCTGTAGAGTTAGTTACTATTCAGTAGGTCATTTTCGTTAATCCTCAAAGTTAGACAATAAACAGTAGGCAATTTCAATGACTAACTTTATAGACTAACCATTTCAGTAAGTAATTTTATTTATTCTGTAAAGTTACTTACTATTTTAGTAGGTCATTCCCATTAGCTCTACAAGTTACACACTAATTTGTTGGTCATTTTAAATAGACTGCAAAGTTTGTCACAAGTTTCTCTCACTAGCCAGGTGGCTGTGAGTTTGTTACGTGATAAATTCTTCTTCGAACTTACTGTAGCATGCAGTTTTCTCTCATATTATCGAGAATGCTGCAGTATAAGTAGCATCAGGTTCAGTAGAACCTTTATGATGTAACTATTTTCTTCAAATTGCACCGCAACGCTTTCACACCCTTACTAGGCGTTTTGTTTTCCTCTGCGAGAGGCATGACTAATGGGTCAGCAGGTTTGAAGACTGCAATAATCTCATTACCTACAGCCCATTAAACCCGAAGGTGCCTTAGCGTGCTAAAGCCGCCGTGACCAAATACCTCAGATTGCTTTGCAAGCGCTTCGTACACACCTTGCACGAAGTTTACATGTGCTGGTAGACGAACTCCGGTTAAGGAAGCCGAACCAACACGGCAGACAAGGACTGTCATCCTGAAGAGACCGAGATCTAATCTAACCTGTTAGGGAAGTCGAAATAGTGCATGTCAGCAAAAACAAGTTGACACGTGCTGTAAACTTACAGAAGAATGAAGTCACGTTGCTATAATTTCGACTGACTAAGCACGTCAAGTTGTTGGTGTGAAGATGAAATATGCCGTCCTAGTGCCCCAGGATGGGTGAATCTGGGTTAATTTAAACGCCGGTTTAATCATTACTCACGCGAGTGCATGCTAGACATTTTTTTTCAAAAACCCAGGAGAGGCAAAAAGAAAAGGCAGCAACAAAGAATGAAGCTCTGTTTAACCGCAAAGCAAAGCTTTTTGATTTTTGTTGTAGATGTTCACGATGATGCTAAAACAACAAGGTGAATCGGTTGTCGCGGTGACAAAAATGCCTCGTGAACGGATCGAGAAATTACTACTACGGAATCGGTTATCAGAAGACAAGTGAGACAGACTGGCAGGGAAATCACTTGAACAGAAATCAATAAATAGACAAGTGAAAAAAGAACACTTTATTAAGTATCTCAACAGTGCAAAAGTTTGTGCACCCCATAATTTGTAGGTAGGAATACATTAAAAAGAAATATACGGTTACTATACATGCCGTTCTTAAGTCTTGTACGTTACTTAAGTCACACATTAGACATATTCAAGTCGTGCGGTGGAAAGCCCAGGTTCAATTCCCACCCAGTACCCAAACCTCAGCCACTGGATGCAGGGCCGGTCTCAAGCCAGGATAAAATGGGAGGATTGCCTCAGGAAGGGCATCCGGGCATAAAACCTGTGCCAAGTGGTTGTGCGGATCGGATGGTCCGCTGTGGCAACCCCTTGTTGAGGGAGCAGCCGAAAGACCAACAAGTCGTACATTATCGCCTTAAAAAAGACACAGCATTACAGTTACTTAATAAGATATTTAATAAGATATTAATTTCAAGTCACTGAATATGTAGTGTTTAAGTCATGCAACGTTGTACGTTAGCAAATAATACAAATTTAAAACATAGATTGGTGCACAACAAATATGTTTTTACGTTACTGAATATGACGTGTTTAATGTGTACAACATTGTACATTAAGTAATAATGGAGATTTCAGACTTAGAGTAGTGGTGTACATAAGTTGTTAGTGTTTAAGCTGTACAAAGAAGTTTATTAAGGGATAATGGCTATTTAATGTCTACATGTTGTATATGTGGCGTGTTGAAGTTGTACAATGCTGTACATATGGGAGTAATACATATTTAGGACATAATGTGGTGTACACAAGATATGTTCGAGTCGTACAGCGCTGTACATTAGGGGATACAGCGAGTCCCTGACTTACGAACATTCGAGTTGTGAACTATTACAGATACGAACGGATCTCTCATTACAAAAACGGATCACAGAAGTAGCTCAGTGGTTAAGACATTGTACTATGTTTCAGAAGATCCCAGGTTCAAACCCCTCAACCACCAAGTTGCCACTGTTGGGCCCTTGAGCAAGGCCCTTAACCCTCAACTGCTCAGATGTGTAATGAGATAAAAAAAAAAATGTAAGTCCATCTGGATAAGAGCGTCTGCCAAATGCCTAAATGTAAATGTAAATGTGTCTGCCGGACATTGTCACAGTCGTGCTGCTGTGTGCTTACTGTACAGTAGTACAGTGCTCAATCAGAGCCCTTGTTGTATGGTACCACCTACGTGGTAGTGGTAGGTTTCTCGCCTGCCACGCGCGTGGAAGGCTCGGGTTCGAATCCCAGCCAATGCCCAAACCGCAGCCACTGGATGCAGTGCCGGTCCCAAAATGGGAGTGTTGCGTCAGGAAACCTGTGCGGATCTGATGGTCCGCTGTGGCGACCCCTCGACGGGAGACCAACAAACATGCTGTACCACCATTTTAAGGTAACTGTAAAAGTAAGAATAGTTTATTTACAGTATTGTGGTGAGCCTGTGTTTTTGTTTTGTTTTATGCTTTACATTGCATATCCGTGTCAAAGGTGGTGTACAAGTCTCACTCTCGAATCGGTGTCGGTGACGCACTGTCATGGACGTTGAAGTCGGTATTCCGAATACTGTGTGTTTTAAGCCGCACATTGTTGAACAAGATATGTTCAAGTCGTACGTTACTAAATACGACGTGTTTTAACGAAAACGATCCATATTGAAGACATAGTGTGATGTACATAGGATATGTTCAGGTCGCACGTTAGTGAATAAGTCGTACGGAGATGTTTGTCGGACATTTAAAGTCTACATGAGGCGCGTTCACGTCGTACGTTAAGGAAACGTTACATATTTAAAAAAAATTTTAAACTGAGAACCGTTTGTGTGGTGATGCACGTGAGATCATGTTTAAGTCGGAATATACGACGTGTTGACGCCGTACCCTGACCCGTAACAGTGTTTTGCGCTAGCTACTGTTTTAGCGCTAGCTCCGGTTTTGTTTTTGTCATGTCGTTCACCTCCTCCTCCTCCTCCTCCTCCCCCCTCTCCTCCTCCTCCTCCTCTTTGCCGTTTGCGTTTAGCGCTCGCGCTCACCTCATACTGGATGTACTGCTTCCTCCACTCCGGCGTGATGTGCGCCGCCAAGTGCTCGGTAAATTTCATCCTTGCGATTGATCGACACACTCCTTCCTCGGGTCGCTGTCTGAAATCATCGGCGGCGGAGGGCAGGAGAAATAATCATGATGATGATAATAATAATAGAGAGAGAAAGAGAGAGAGAGAGAGAGAGAGAGAGAGAGATGACAAAAAGGAAGAGAGTCGCTAAGGTCGCGAGCCACGGCTCGCTCTCCACTCCGTATAACACGCGGACATTTTTATTACTTTCTTTTATTATTATTATTATTATTATTTTAAATAAATAAAAATAAAAAAAACAAGCGCCGGGGTTAATCTCATCCACTCGTCCCTGTCCCCATCAGCGAGCGGCTACACATTGACAATTCCTCTATGTTTTCCGTTCTGAAGAAGCTCCGGCAGCCGCCGCGGGCCGCGTCCCAAACCGCGCCATGGCGAGCGAGGACAGGGAAGGGCGGGAAGAGTGCTGTGTCACGCGCCAGGTGAAGGAACCGAGTCTAGACGCAAACGGCTGTTTGAAGCGCAGCCCCTGCTGCTGGTTTAAAGACGTCATTAGACGTCAGAGGCATGTGGGCGGGGCAGTGGGCGGGGCCTGTTTACCAACAGTCAGCTTATTAACAACACTTCAAATTACTAGTCTGCATAAGTGCCAGGAATGACACACACACACACACACACACACACACAAAAACAAAATCAGGTGTGTAGTTTTATTTCATGTACACTCTGTATAATGTGATTATTATTAACATTTATGATAAAGACATGTTTGCTTGATGTTCACTTCTGGATATTTTTCATCACTTCTGGACATTTTTCATTCATTCCACATATTTGCATTTAAATTCATTTTTGTCTTGTACAGATAGGTTATATTTCTTGTATATTTTGAAATCTTGTATATTTTGTTCTACTTTCTTATAGTTAAGATATTTATTTATTTATTGCCTCTTTTCTATTTTCTATTTCTCGTTCTTGTTTCTTGTTAATTGTCTTTTTTTTTTTTTTGTGGTCACCGGCGGTCATTTAAGCATTTCACTGCATATCGTACTGTGTATGACTGTGTATGTGACAAATAAAATTTGAATTTGATTTGATTTAAATTATAAGCATGTCTGCTATTGTCTATACCGTTTTATTCTGTATACAACGTCCTGGGGAACCTGGAGCCTATCCCAGGGCTCGAGTTGAGGTACACCCTGGACGGGGTGCCAATCAATCACAGGGCACACACACACATACTGTACACACACACACACACTCATTCATACATTATGGAGAATTTGGAAATGCCAGTTCGCCTCATCTACACGGTGGGAGGAAACCGGAGTACCTGGAGGAAACCCACCAAGCACAAAGAGAACATGCAAACTCCATGCACACAGACCTCTGCTTTCCTCCCACAGTCCAAAGACATGCAGATTAGGCTAATTGGTGTTCCCAAATTGCCAGGAGTGTGTGAATGAGCGTGTGAGTGTGTGTGTATGTGCGTATGTGTGTGCCCTTTGTCATTCCTTTCGCAGTCCAAAGACATGCAGATTAGGCTAACTGGCAATTCCAATTTCCCCATTGTGTGTAAATGAGCATGTATGTGTGTGTGTGTGTGTGTGTGTGTGTGTGCCCTGGGATGGATTGGACTGGGTGAACCCCGTCTCGAGCTCTAATCCTCTTTGGTTAGGCTTCAGGCCCCCCCGCGATCCTGTCGGATAAAGATGAATGAATACCTAGTTTTTGTAAATTTATAGTGTTAATCTGTTTTGTCTCAGCTAGTCAGCTTATTAAGTGTCTTAATTAAATAGTTAGTTTTTGTTCATTTATGTTGTTTGTATGTAGCACCTTGGTCCAGGAGGAACACTGTTTCATTTCACTGTGTACTGAACTGTATATTGTTGAAATGACAATAAAAGCCCACTTGACTTCAATAAATAGACAGAAAACTTTTAAAGATGGTCTTATGTTTATCCCAGGATTCATCAGCTTTTATTCATCACCGCACAGTGAATTTCTTTATTCTTTGCATATCCCAGCTTCTTTTGTTAGTAGGCTGGGGTCAGAGCGCTCAAGGGCCCAACAGCAGCAACCTAGTGGAGCCGGATTGAACAGTCGACCTTCCGATCAGTAACTCAGAGCTTTAACACACTGAGCCACCACCGTCCCATTGCATAGGATGACAAGTTGTTTGTTTGTCTATGTAGCTTCTGAAACACATTCATCTCTAAAAACGCAGAAAAACACACCACGTACAGTACACTTACATTTGCTGCATGTTTGTTTGGTTGGTTATTTTTGTTTGTTTTGTTTATTTGTTTGTTGTATGCTTGGTTGGTTGTTTTTGTTTGTTACAGTTTTCTGTGATTGGTTGTTTTGTTTCTTTTTTCATGCTTGGCTTGTTGATTTAGTTTTCTTGTTTTATTTGGTTGGTTAGATGCTTTTTTTTTTCCATTTTTGATTGATTGTTTTTGTTTTTGTTTGCTTGTTTGTCTTTTTGTTTGTAGGATTCTATCCAAAAATTCTTGACATCTTTTCAGAGTAAAACACTTGCATTAATCTTCCTAATCAAGTATTTAAAAAATATATAATATGCTGAAAAACAAAGCCCTCACCAGAAGGCTCCCTATCCAAATCATTGACTAGGCATATTAAGGGGACATAAGATATATAATATTTCGGATTATACACAACCGAACACTGAAAACTCAAGATGTTTTATTCATGAATTAGGATTTAAAGAAAGTGTGCAGAGTCTGAAGTGCCAGATTTATAATACATGTAAACAAGTAGCTATTATTATGATTAAAGAACAAGAATAAAAAACATTTTTATAGTCATACAAAATTCCGATATAAATTATGGAACAATCAGTTTTTTTTAGACAGAAAAACACCTCCAGGGTTAAGGGTGTGAATCTCACCTCCCGACTGCATGTGTGTGTAAAGTTTGCACGTAAACGTGTTTGATGTAAACGTGTGTATAAAATAAATAAAAGACTTGGTTAGTGTACCGTTATAGGGAAATAATCAACACAGAGGTTTTACCATAACAGCACATGCTGCAGTGTTTTATTCCCCCTATACTGCAGCAATCTGACACTGAATCGTCAGATGCCAAACATGTCTTGGCTGATACTGATACTGAAAATCTGTGTTAAGTTCATCAGTTTTTTATTCCTTTCTTTCTTTCATTCTTTCTTTCTTTCAACAAAAAGTTGCTTAACACAGTTCTCAGGTCGAGCCACCTGGTGTCCACTTCACCGCCGAGGTTGTTGTTCTCCAGACTGAACGCTGACTCTGCACAAAGCATTGCCATTACATAACAGCTCGACCTGGGTGAACTTTCAGTACTCGTTCCGCACTCCACCTTCCCGACACTTCCTGCTTGTGCTTTGACAGTATAAAGCACTTACGCGTCCGTCGCTAGTGTCGGTGTTAGATGAACAGCTTGGAGCGAATAAACTTAAATGCACACAGTTCTTCCCCTTTATCTCAAAAGTATTTGGTTCATGAAGACTTGTTTAGCATGTGGTTTGGCTCTGTTGAGTCACTCAGACCTGTTTACTGTTCTGTTCAGTTTCACTTCCGGTTTGTGATGAGCTGCCTGCTTTTCCCAACGAGCAGATGATCATAAACTCTAAAGACAGAAGTGTTGGTGGAACAGATATTATGTTGTCTTAAAATAATGATTTTGCTTGTTTCTGTTCGTCTATTTATTTATGTATTTTTTCACTTGTTTGTATATTTGTTTGTTTTGTTATTTATTTTTTATTTGGCTGGTTGTGTGTTGTGTTTTGTTTGTTTGTTTTCTTTGCTTGGTTGGATGCTTACGTTTGTTTTTGTTTTTTTGCATGTTTGGTTTGCTTTTTTTTTATTTATGTTTGTGCGTTTAGATGGCTGGTTGTGTTTGTTGTATGTTTACTGGGTTGGTTGTTTTTGTTTGTTTTTATTTGTTTGTGGTTTTGTTTAGTTGTTTGGTTTGATTTATTAAAAAATATATTTGTTTGTTTGTTTTGCTTGTTTTTTGCATGTTTGTTTATTTGTTTTTGTTAATTTGTTTCCACATGCTTGGTTCAGTTGTCTTTGTTTTGTTTGATGTTTTCTACAGTATGGTCTGTTGGTTGGGTGGTTCGGTGTTTTTTCCATGGTTGGTTAAATGTTTTGACTTGTTTGTTTGCAGTCTAACTCTTGATACCGTTTCAGATTAAAACATTAATCTTCCTAATTAGGCATAAAAAATATCGATATGCTAAACTTACCAGAAAGCTCCCCATCCAGCTAATTTAATAGGCACATTAAAGTGACATAATAATACAATCACTCAAATATTTTATATTATACACAACTGAACATCATGCAGATTTGAAAATCAAAATGGTTTATTCATGAAATAAGATTTAAAGGAAGAATAATGTCAGATTTATAATGTGTGTAAACAATTAGCTATACTAATGATTAAAAAACAAGGACAAAAAAACATTATATTCATACAAAATTCAGATATAACTCATGGAGCGATCAGCTTTTTACATTATTTATACACACAGAACTTTTTTGACAGTTCCAACCCTACATTGCTGGAGGGAAAAGTTCAGAACTGCGGGTCTGTGTCAGATTCATCACTCAAAAGCTTTTCAGCCTGACATTCGAGTAGAGCTGCATGGATCTGCTCAAAAGTCGGACGTTCCTTGGCATTTCTCCTCCAACAGCTGCGCATGAGGCTGTAGATGGCATCGGGGCAACTCAAAGGCTTCGGTAAGTACACCTGATAAAGTCACACGGGTGTTTATTAACAGGTCACACATCTGTAAAGACTGTCTATCCTGTCATTCTTATGTGCTTTAATAGGAAAATGATTAACTTGAGGGACCTGTACCGAAAGTCCACACATACACATTCGTGTTTTTGTATTTGGAGGTTTCAAGGCTCACCTGCTTGTTCTGGTCTCGAAAGAACTCGCCCATGTTCTCAATCACTTGATCATCTGAGAGTTGGGAGTACGGCTGCTCTTTGCACAGAGTGACCATTTCCCACAGTGTTACACCGAAGGCCCAGACATCACTCGCCGTGGTGAATTTGCCCTGCATAAAAAAACACAGAATAGAGTCAGAATTATTAAATACTGTCACAAAAGCCACATCCTGCACTGACAACATAACAGCATACACATACAGTACAGGCCAAAAGTTTGGACGCACCTTCTCATCTATCTGTCAATGTGTTTTCTTTATTTTCATGACCATTTACATTGGTAGATTCTCACTGAAGGCAT
>JAQMYL010000001.1:32394754-32405594 GCA_030014365.1 Clarias pachynema | reverse complement strand
AAAAAATTAAGTAACCATATATGATGTTGTAAAGACAATTACATTACATTACACAATTACAATTACTGTCTGTTTGTCTTTTTTTTTTTTTTTATCTTTGACCCTATGTAGGAATTAGTGTATATTTTTAACCCCTAACTTTTAGATATCTTGCTAACATGATCTCAGGATTTCTGACAGGATTTATTTTTAAGTAATATTCCTAATATAATAAATATCCTAATAAGCTTTTTCCTAAAATTACTCAGATTCAAATCACTCATTGTTATAAGCTAAGCTAACAGGATTTATGTCCAGTTTGCATTAGCAAGCTAACTAATCTGACAGGATTTAAAAGAGGAAATATAATTCATATGTGTAAATCTTAATACTCATTTCTTCTAACATGTCTCAGACAATTTACATGATCAAATCTGGCAGAATTTAGTACTATTATTTTTTTGTATTTATAAATTTGTTGGCTAATGTTACAGCTAATCAGATGGCCAATCAAACACAATATATTTTTAAACAGTAGCCCTTTAGCTACCCTGACAGGACCTTTTATGGCATATTTACAGTATAAATCTTAACACTCTTTTCATTATTATTATTTACTACTTTTTGTGACATTTTTCATACACTTTGACATATTTATTAACATCCTCGATCAGCTAGCAAATATTAGCTAACCTAGTACAGTAGGCTATCATGCTATAATTATGCAGGTAATTATCCTGTCAGAATTTTGGAGAGATCCAAAATCAAGTTTAAAGGCATTTATTAAAAAAAAAAAAAAAAAAAAAAACTTTTCATATATAATTATTTTATTCATTGTTATAAGCTAAGCTAAACAGGATTTCTGACAAGATTTTTGTCATAAACATACTGCAGAAATTAATATCCATATTGACAAATTTAAAAAGGGTGCTTGCGTTAGAAAGCCAGCTAATCTGACAGGATTTCAAAGAGGAAAGTCCAAAGTTGTAAATCTGTCTGTTGACTTATTCATAAATTTGTTAGTTAATAAAGTCTAGCTACCCTGACAGAACAATACTCTTGATATATGTATTAACATCCTTGATCAGCTAGCTAACATTAGCTAACCTCATGGTAGAATCATGGTATAATTATGCAGCTAATTATCAGCTAATCATTTTAAATATATATTTTTATTAATACTTCTGCTATTATATTCGCCAGGCTTTCTGATAGGATTTTTTTTTCCCATATTCCAAGCTTTTCATAGTCTTCCTTGATAACTTTAGCCAGCATTATCTAACCAAACAGGATTTAACGTTAATATTAGCCAGCTAGCTAACCTGATAGGATGAGTGGATTATCATTAGGATTGCTTTTATAAATGCTTAAAAATATCTATCTAATGCTACTCAGATTATAAATATGAGCATTTAATATATTTATAGTTTAGCTATAAACTCGCTAATCCAAATTAGCTAATGTACTGCTAATATTAGCCAAGTAACGATCGTGTCACAGTTTCTAAGTAGATTTTTCCTTTCATATTTACTTTAATCTGCTTAAAAAGGTTAATAATCGGGACCAATAACATGAGTAAATCTGACAGGATTTTCTTTGTCACATTCATAGCTATAACTAATCCTCTAAACTTAAAATTTGTTAGATAGCAAGTACGAGGTACCCTGAAAGGATGTAATTAGCCAGGTAGCGAACCTGACTGGGTTTTCTGGATGGCAATTTTTATCCATTATTTGCTCCTGTTGCAACTGTTTCTTGTATAAGAAAAATCTGATAAAATTTACAAACCAACACTAAAATATAGGAACCTACTTAGAATATACAGTACTTTAAATTCACAGTAGATTTAAGCTTAAGATATCTTATGCAGTACATCTTATTTTTAGAATATGTTACAGAAAATCTGCTAGACATTTTGAGACAATTTTCCAGGGTGCTGCTCTAGACGTACAGTGTGCCCTTTGTAATAGAAATCTACACGGTTTTAATAGAGAGTCACTTTTTTCATTGCCGAGTCGCTGAAACATTTGCCTTACTGTTTGTAAACTGACCACAAACAGAGGTAAAAAAAAATGACTTTGAGACAAGTAGCACATTTCATATAACCATTTCAAACGGTGCATTTTGACCTGTAAGTTCAAGTTGATCATCTTTTGCACAGTCAGTATTGTAATAAGAATATTATTATTATGAGTTAATCAAACACGGGAGGAGAACATCTCTCTTCTACGACATCAAGCCAAATAAATGTGCACAATATAAAGTAGTATACTGAACACACACTTACATGGTACTGTATCTGTATTGTATCTAATGTGCATCCTGTATACAGTACTGTCAGTCTGTATACAGTATTTCTAATGACATGTGCCTGCATCAATATCAAACACAGTGAAAGCAGTTACTAATATTTATAATTTGTTCAGCAAAACATACCATAGGTGTGCCATAAGCTCCATAACCACCAACTCCTAAAAGGAATTTCAGAACTGTATGTTATTCCATCAAGACCCGGCGCAGAGTGTAGCCCTGTTCTTTACAAATCAGCACTGAGAGAGAGAGGGAGAGAGAGAGAGAGACAGAGAGAGAGAGAGAGAGTTTATATCTAGAGAAAAAGCTCCTCACATAAGGCTTCAATTATGAGACATAGCAGCATTTACTAAACCACATATGCAGTATGCAGAAAGTGTGAAAGGTTGAAAAATTGTGTGTCTACTCACCAGGCTATTAAACATAATTGAGCGCACAATTTTATGTAGCCACTAGATACTAAATCATCAGCGCACTGATCAGCCAACAGTAACACCACTGCCAGGTGAGTTAAATAACATTGATCTTCAATTATATACAGCATTATGGACACCCATGCCTGTAGGCCAGCCTGTCCGATCCCACAGAGAAGCCAATGCAGCATAAATTGCTTAAAAAGGTCAATGATGGGTGTGATAGAAAGGTATCAGAACATCCAGTGCATCGCAGGCCATCATACAACGAGTCTCCCAGTGGCAATGGGGAACCTTGATGTTACCACCATCACACTGAGAACATTCCCACTACAACTTGGCAGGAACACATTGGAAAATGGCATGTAAGGATGTAGTATTGCTACAGTACAAGAGCTACCACTTTTTAAAAAGTTTGACATTTTGTTAAGAAAAAGCCTGGTGAGAACTTTGTGGAAGCAAGAAGCAGGAAGAACTTATTGAGGATGTAGTAATGACAGCGTTGACTGGTTAACAGCATAACTAACACCTCTTTGGGACATCAGTGACGTACTACAAGCACGGCGTTGACAAGAAAGATCGGACAGCATTCTGACTGAGTTGTCATTGGGATGTTACTGCATTGTTGCTGCGTCAATGGAGTTCTCACAGCGACCTCTTCAGGATTGTGCTATAATGGACCATGGTAGGTCCATGCAACGTTGTAAGTCCATATTATGTTCTTCTGGCGTTTACCACTTTTGGCATGCATGCGGAAGGTTCACATTCAGTTAATTTAGTGTCAATACTGGATCCAATTCCTCACACCAACGCTCCTTACACAAGCACTGCATGTGTCATAGTATTTATTTTGACCCCGTTCCCACTGGGACCTCCAATAATTTCACGATGCACTGGGAATTTCATGGTCTAATGCTGATTGGCCGATTGGGGTATGCATGTGGAATGTAGGCAATTTTACAATGCTTTAATTTCCTACTTTGATTTCAGGTTCTTAAATAAATTAATGTTTTTATGAGTTTAATTTGCTCTCCAAATGTCGTTAAGCACAAATTGACCATGCACTTAGTTGATACAATGCTACAAGTCATTTAGGAAGCTAAATAGATACAGTACATATAATAAAATTGTATAGTTGGCGTGTCTGAACATTAAAGATATTTGCAAAAAATATCATTTGGGGGGACATAAGATGAGAAATAGAACACATCAAGATGGTTTTTTGAATTTCTGTCTGTCTGTCTGTTTGTTTAAGCATCATGTAAAAACTACTGAACAAATTTTAATGGGGGTTTCATATTTAGCTAAGCTTGAGGTAACATATATGTTTTGTTTCATTGCAGTCTGCCCGTGGGGAAGAGAAGATATGCTAAGTTGAAATGTAAATGGGAAAAAATCGACCTTGAAAAAAATCAATAGTTAATTCCAAAACTCAACAGATGGCATTGTACATTTAAATTTCACACAAACAAAGTCACGGGCACATCTAATGTATCAGTAAACATTGGGTCCATGAAACAAGCAATATCTCAACTTAAGGTGATATCAACAATACTACAGTATTGACTATAATAGACTAGAACTGTAGGCATTGCATAAAGAATCCAAGTAATTGGTGCTAGCTTTTTTGCAGGGTCTTTTACAGTCCACAAACATTTTTACATTAAATACTGTATAATAGTCTTGCTAGCCTTAACACCGCTCTTCACTTGAACCAATATTACACAATGAAAATCAACTTCAGATCCTTACAGACTTACAAGCAGACACGCATGGTGATACCTTGGTAGTTTTTCAACAAAACCCAAATACAGCTAGTTGAGAATGCACATTGAGGACAAACACCTTAGTCAGAGTATATTCTTTTAATCTTAAACAGGCTACTCTTTCTCTATTGACTATACAGTCATAAACAGAGCTACACCATTCAAAAGCTCTGTTGTATCTTGCCGAACTCCTGAAACAGTAAATCTGGTTTAATGACCTCATTTAGGCAGAGACTCGCTTTGGATGCTTGAAGAGTAGCTTTATTAAATGCAAACGGAAAAAAGCAATAATCTATTTCCAAATGGTACGGATTTGTTAATAGTGTTAAAACAATTTGCAGTCAAAAAAATAAATAAATCATCATTACTCTGTATTAAGGCCTGCCATGAATTTCCATTCCGCTATAGTCACTTGTTGCTAGCAAATCAAGGTTAAATGCTACGATCAGAGGATTTAAAGATGGCGAAAATCTAATCTTAACTACTTGTTTTGTTGTTACATATTCTCACTAGTAAGTAATTTCCATTTAATCATAACACTCTGAGCCATAATTTAAAGTATATTGAGAAAGCCACAAATGAACACAGAGATAAATGTGACTGTTAGCAGGAGTACTACTACTACTAATAATAATAATACTAATAACTCAGGACACACTGGACTCATGAAGAAGTCGAAGAAGTAGACGAAATACACTCTCATGCAACACTTCAATAAGAGAACGGATTTCCCAGGAGTTTACAGACATACCAACACGCATAAGCTGGAGCTTTTCACAAAGCTGTTTGTGATATATTTTTCTTACACCCTGCTGGCAGCCATGAGAACTACATCAGCAATAAAAACGCACACAATTAGAATACTATTTCTTTTGAGTCTTTTGAGTTGCCTTTTAGAGAAGCGTTGCAAGGATTACTCAAACTTAAATACAAAGCAAAAACAAAGAAACCAGCCAGACGCATTTGCATTCTCCTTAATCCACTCAGACGGTGTTATCTGATGCGAACAATCTGAACAAACAATATGGCAAATAAATTCCACAATGCAGCACAAACATCATGTCAATTTCCACACAATATATTGGTCCTCTTTGCCCAGGTTGAAGGTACATATTTATTTTTGTACTATAGGGACCAGAAAGAGTGTAAATCTCCAATCTGGAATGTTCGACTGGTGTTTCATCCAATACAGATGCAGAAATTGCGGATGTCCAAAGAGCAGATTTTCAGTCAAGTCAAGCGAAACAACATTCACATAGTGCAGGTACATGCAGGTCCACCGTAGACATCATGGAAGCTCAGGTCATTAGCATGACAGTAATAGCAGAGACAGATCAAAGGCTTTAAATAATCACAGGACTATTGTCCATTGTATGCTTGTTTTTTTTTGTTTTTTTTGGTCACACAGTGATGATGCCGGACGAGCACAGTGATTTTAGTCTCTATAACAGTTAAGCAAGTGATTCTCAATTTAACTGTATTTACTTCCTCTTGATCATTCTTGATCATTTTCAATCAGGCTCTGATTTGTTGGACCTGAAGTACAAAACAAAACGACAGTTCTCAAAACACAAAAACATTTCCTGAAACATAAAAACATTTCTCAAAACACAAAATTACATCAAAAGTAGGGACAATATTTGTGAAATGTTTTTGTTTTGCGAAATGTTTTTTTCTTTCATGAAATATTGACTTTTTTTGTGAAATATTTTTGTGTTTTGTGATTTTGACAATGAAAGGTCGTTGTGTTTTTTACTAAAAATTGACATGAAAATTTGCGTATCCTTAGAGATTCTCGTTTTTTGCTAGTGTGCATGGAAATAAATGAATAGAACTGAGTTTTGAAAGTTTGTTTTTCATTTACTACTATAATTAAATCAAGTCCGCTAAAGTACTATGTTATAGTGCTCTCTTGTATTAGGGCAATGTCCTTGATATTTTGTGATTTTTCCTAAGATTGAACCATTTTGGGAGGAATCCACAGTCAGACACTTTGCCTCATCAGTGCTTTGTGCACAGTAAGATAGCCTTAAGCCTTGTTTAATGTGGGATGAATATTTTCACTAGTTAAATAATGTGAAATTAACATGTCTAGGAACATGTACAGTACTGGGACTGCACCATTTGTATTTTCTCTCATCAAAAAACAGCAGTGTCCCTCCAAGACACTTTAAAAAGTTTAGAAAGTTTATCTCTCAAGTATCCTTCTTAGTCATTATCCACGTCACTCCTAATCCTAATCCATTTGTAATAAATTTAATCCATTCTCTCAAAACTCTTAACCATCTGAAGCCTAATGGTATCTCCATCTCTGCTTACAGAACTTCAATCCTCAATCGCTCATTGACCCCAGCTCTCCCTATCATCACTCTCGTCTGTATTGGACTCGTATCCGGATGCGATACTCGACTCCCTGAATCCAGGGAGCTCCAAAGTGCAGAAGAAGCGAGCCTCGGTGGGAGAACTCTCACTTTGCTCATCGTCTGGACCCTGGCCTGAATCCCTGTCCTGCTCTGGCTTCTTCTCACCATCCGCGGGTTCTGGAAAGAAGCCGAACGGATCCAGACGCACCACGTTGGGCTTCTTCGAGGGTGAGAAACGAGGGACGTTGTCTCTCAGAGCGATCTCCAACAGGCTGTCCTGAGATCCCACTGCAAGCGGGAGAATGTTACATTCAATAAAGTTGCTTCAATAGATAAAAGTACTAAGCATATTTTAGCAATCAAAAATAGAAATAAAGCTCACTGTTGGAGGAGGACGAGTGTGCGCGGAGTTCAAGCTCCTGGATGTGTTTGATTAGCATGGAGAGGTGCTGTAGGAGCTCGCCGTTCTGATGCAGGAGCTGCTGAGCTCGAACTTGAGCCTCTGTTCTCGCCCGTGCCTCCAAGCACAGCTGCTGTTGAAGCAGGACAGCCTGAAAGTAGCAAACAACAAAGACGCTATGATATAGAAAAATCGGCCCAATATGGATGACATAGAAATGGTCAGAGGTGCAAAGTTTTACGTTTTACCACTAGACTTGCTCAAGTCAATATACTGCTTGATATACTGTAGAATGTCCACAATGTGCACTGTCACTTACTGCTGGGAATGTCCACAGAGCAGACAGTGATGCAGACAGGAAACTACACATAGACCCTGTTGGTGTGGTCGTGCGAGGATTCAACGGCAACTAACATGGATTTTGTAAACAGGGTGACTATTCCTCTAGGGGGCACTAGCCTCAAGGGAAGGATCTCAATGAAGGATGCCAATGGAAATGTGGACATCCTATCCAATCACGTTCAAATCTGTGTTCCGATATGATTGGTATGCACAGCATTAACCAACGTTCTTGTCAACTGAAGTGAGATGGGTCAATCATGAACACCTGTGCGCTCAGATATGCAAAAAGAGCTTCGATAGTGGAGTTATTTAAGCATGTTACACTGCCCAGGATACTAGCTGGCTTCATGTGTGTGGAAGGAAGCAAGGCATTACCATTCACTCTTCCCAGTTTGATCGCTATTGTATGATTGGTGTATGTTGGCCAAAAGAGAATGAAACGCAAAATTTGTGGAGTCCAAGAAGGTGAAACTGTAAACGATGCCCCGTGGATGATCCCAATGTCAACTGTGTGATCATAGGCATGATACTGGGATCCGTTCGTAGCTTCATTAAATATAAACCTCCATCCGGGGATCGGACTTGATTGTCGGGTGCATCCCATGGGTTCTCAAATGGATTGGGATCTGCGGAAGCCAGGTTGGCAGCCTTGGGCATTTTCCCTGCAGCAAGCTGTGGTGCAACGGCTGTTCTGTTGCCTTTCTCTCGTGGCCAGCAGTGACTAGTTTGTAATTTGTAATGCATTGGCTTTTCTATGGGATCGGACCAGATGGGCTGGCCTTTGGTCCCTGCTGGAATAGATTACCCTTAGGTACTCATGATCCTATCACCAGTTTATTGGTGTATAATTAAATATAAATAAAGCTATGGCTGATTGTTGGTGTATACTTTTTGTAACTTTTATTCATCAAAATCCAAATATTTTGTTGATGTTGCTGGATTCAGTGAAGCCATAGCATTAATTGACTACAGAACGAATGATGTTTAATTGAATATTAATTGGTTGTGTGTGTGTGTGTGCTTGCCTGTGCTGATGCAGCCTGGCTCTTCTGTTCCTGCTGTTTGAGCTGTTTTTTCAGAAGCTGGACCCGGTTGTTCAGTGACAGGCGCTCTGGGACCGGAGACAACAGTCCTGACGGCTCAATTTCCACCACAGCATCTTCAGAGACCTGAGAAGACTTAATTCATAACATTTAATCATTGATTTTAGCCTCAGGAAATCGACTGACTTGTTTCCAGTGGTTTGCCTTTTGAGTTTTAAGAAAACAATGAACTGTGTAGTTTCAAATGCCAGATTATTATATTTTTTCCTTCTGGTATATTAGATATTACATAACTGAAAAGCTTCTTATTTATCAGATAAAATAAATAAATTAGATTGAAATAATTCTTTGGAAATTACCTTTTTTTTTTTTTTAGATTATACTGTGTCAGAAATAAGCAATATTTCCTTATATATAAAAAGTCAATCACGGAGTGTCTGATAACGTGAAAGCTCAGATATATGAGAGCTCATGATATGCAGCCTGTGTATATTTTATTCATTATAGGGTTGATAGAGATGCTAAAACAACATACAACATTTATGCTGTAGGCTACATAATTCATTACAGCACTTAAAAAAGCATCTAAATCCCACATATATGCTGGTGGTCCAGGATTTTCCTGCTCTCCATTTTTTTCAAACTTGTAGCCAATCATGTATCAGCAGTGCAATGCATAAAATCATGCAAATACTGTACATTTCGAATGAATCACTCTTTACACCCTTGAGATGAATCAGCTCCGAGAGCAGAAGACAAAAAAACACCTACGCTTTCCTGTACGCATGCTTATCAAAGTGTATCAAAGCAATACCTTCACATCTGTCTTTTGCGTCGTCTCCTCTTGAGTGGTATCAGGATCTCGAGTGTCCTCTTCCTCCTCCTCCTCCTCCTCCTCCTCCTCTCCCCTCTCCTCCTCGCACTTCACCAACCAATCTGCCAACACGATTTAGCAAAACTGTGCTGGACGAATACGGTTAAAAGGATTTGATTCTCCTACACCTCTCAACTGAATCAGGAGGGCTTTCTATGTGGAAAGTTTTAGCTTCCTGTTTTAACCTGACAGCTTTCATTACCAGTGATATCCACCAGAGTGTCCTAAGGTTAACACCAGGTACTGACAGGCACTGACAGCCTTCTGGCCACAACTTCTTGCAGCTGTAGCTGATACCCCGTATCCACTCATCCAAATTTGCTACCGGATCCACACCGATGCCGATGACTTTTAGAGAGCTCGGTAGAGGATGGTAACGATTCTTTACAGCCTATTTACAGCCGGGAGGAACGTTGGAGCATGATAAAAAATTTCAGCTGGCGCCTCTCGACTGTTGTTTTTTGCTAATGCCTTGGCAACCAATGCCTTGGTATCGATTCTTAATTGCCTTTATCGAGTCGTTATCGATTCTTAAGCATTGGTATCACCTCCTTACCTGTTCGGCAGCAAAAAACGCAAAAAAAGCAAAAAATGTACAGTATAACGAAATAATGACAAGGAAAAGTAAAGTAATATTTCAAAGTAATATTTTATCTCTTGGTTTTCATTTGTCCAAACCAATCATATCTCCCTCAATTCCAATATGAACATCTCAAACATCTGGTCAGTAGCACAGTGGAGTCAGTTGGACAGGGCTGTCTGATCTTATCTACAATGACCTTGTGTCTGTACAGGTTTTCATTCCAATCAAGCACCCTGATTCCACCAGTTTAACCAGTTCATCCTGGCTTTCAATAAACTGAAAGCTTAGGTATAGTCTATCTTAGGTGATAGGAATAAAAAATTGCACCCATACCAGCCATTTCTGGATAAGAATGGACACCATGGAACAAACTCTCTTCCAACAGTGGAACCTCGGATTATGAGTAACGCGGTTTACGAGTGTTCCGCAAGACGAGCAAAGATTTTTAAGAAAATTTTGTTTTGGAAAATGAGCATTGTCTTGGTTTACGAGTATCGAGTCATTATCGATTCTTAAGCATTGGTCACCTCCTTACCTGTTTGGCAGCAAAACACTCTAAAGCAAAAATCGAAATAATGACACGTAATATTTCAAGGAAAAGTAAAGTAATATTTCAAAGTAATATTTTATCTCTTGGTATTCTTTTGTCCAAACCAATCATATCTCCCTCAATTCCAATATGAACATCTAGAACATCTGGTCAGTAGCACAGTGGAGTCAGTTGGACAGGGCTGTCTGATCTTATCTACAATGACCTTGTGTCTGTA
>JAQMYL010000001.1:32350113-32385271 GCA_030014365.1 Clarias pachynema | reverse complement strand
ATATAAAATTTATACTTTTGTCCAGGAGTATATTCAGAGAGTGAAAAGACTACAGATACAAGAAAAGCTACAGAATGAGAGACATAATAAGCAAGAGACATGAATAGAAAATGGGCTGGGTGCAAAGGAGAGAATAATGATGTGAAAGAACATTGCGAGGTAGTTATGAAGGGACAGAAAGTGAGTGATTACGAGAGAGGTAGATGGTGGATAAATATACACATGCAAGAAAAGAGAAAAAGAAAACTGAAAGTTTGTGACAGAAAATTACTGATAAAGAACATTTTGTGCAATGATGGAGAGATTGTGAAGGAGATGAATAACAGAAGGGGCATTGTTCATCTGTTTATTATTATTATCATTATTCTCAGTTTTCAATATTTCTGTCTTTCCTGGTTCTCAGTTTTTCTCAGTCTGTTCCCATTTTCCATCTAGTCTGAACTTCATGCTGTGTTCATCATCTGCTGTGTGAGGTGACTATATTGTCTTTTCACACAATATAGTTAGGACTGTGTCTAATGTGTGTCAGTACATGGATAATCCACTGGACAGCTGTGTGGAAATGGAGGATGAGTGCTCCTGGTCCTTCCTAAGTAAAACCTTTCCGAATGCTTGAGTAAGCAACAAATGGGATCATTAGTAAGCATCAGATGGTCTTTTTTTCCCTTTGCCTCCACAAAAGCTACATGGCCTGGCAAATTTAAAAAAGCGTGTTTTGTTTATTTACTAATATTTAACCAAGTTAGCTTGTTTGCTTCTGTGCTAAACTGTCTAAGGAGGAGGCGGCATAGTGGTGTAGCGGTTAGCACTGTCGCCTTGCACCTCCAGGGTCCGGGTTCGATTCCCAGCCAGGCTTGATTCCCGTCTCTGTGTGCATGGGGTTTGCATGTTCTCCCCGTGCTTGGTGGGTTTCCTCCGGGTACTCAGGTTTCCTCCCACAGTCCAAAGATATGCAGGTTAGGCTAATTAGCGTTCCCGATTTGCCCGTAGTGTGTGAATGGGTGTGTGAGTGTGTTTATGTGTGGGTGTGTGAGTGTGTGTGCCCTGCACCCTGTCCAGGGTGTACCCTGCCTCGTGCCCTAAGCCTCCTGGGATACGCTCCAGGTCCCCGCGACCCTGAATACAGGATAAAGCGGTATAGAAGATGAGAGAGGGTCTAAGGAGGATGTCTAATTCAATTAGTCAAGGCTGTGGGTAAGTGGGTTACTGATTGGAAGATTGGGGGTTTAAGCCCTAGCACCACCAACTTGCCACTGTCATGCCCTTGAGTAAGGCCCTTAACCCTAGCTGCTCCAGGGGCGCTATATCCTGGCTGATCCTGCGCTCTGACCACAGCTTCCTAACTAGGATATGCGAAAAAATCATTTCATTGTGTTCTAAGGTGCTGTACATCTGACAAGTATTTGAATAATTATTACTTATTAATGTACAGGACATTACTGCGTCAGTGGCATGGAGGTGATTAGCCTGTGGTACTGATGACATGTTATTGAAGACCAGGTTGCTTTGATAACAGCCTCCAAATCATCTGTATTGTTCGGTCGGGTGTTTCTCATCTTCCTGTTGACAATACCTCATGAATTGTCTATGCGGTACAGATCAGGTGAACTGGTTGACCAATAAAGCACAGTAATATCATACAGTAGTTAACAAACCAGCTAGTGGTAGTTTTGGCACTGTGGTTTTGGCACTCTCACTAAATTTGTAAGCAGCAGCACAAAGTCCTCTAAAATCTCCTGGTAGACGGCCCGTTGGCTTTGGACTACCAGCAGATGACATGGCACCCCAAAGCATCACAGTCTATGGAAACTTCACACTGTACACTCTGTGATTTCCAAAAAAATGCTAAATTGATTTTCATCTGAAAAGAGGACTTTAAACCACCAAGAAATGGTCTGGTTCTTTTTCTCTTTCTTCTCTTTTTCAATTTTTGCGAAACGTCACCATGGTTTGGAAACGGAGGAGGAGGGAAAAAACACCATAATTGCAGCCTGTACATATGCTTCATTCACCAAATACAGATTTCTTAATGTTATTTAGCCTAAATAAGCATTAACACAAGGCGGGGGGCCTTTTCCTCTTTCATGTCACCTGCGATGTTATCATTCCACACGCGCTTCCACCGGAGAATAACATTATATCATTAAACCGCGAAGAAGTCGCAGTTTTAATGACGTACAGAACACAATGCCTCAGAAAATCCGATCTGTCTGTTTACACGACAATCACATCAGCACATATCTGATTTATATCTGATTTATTTCCACATATGAAGGAGGCCTGAGATTGATCTCGAAATATCGGAATGCATGCATTTTTTTCCTGTTTACATGGGGAAAAAATGAACATATGAACATATCCGATATGTGTCACATATGAGCAAAAAATCGGAATTGGGTTACATTTAACTGACAGTGTAAATGTAGCTTTAGGGTTAGGAGTGACTGGAAACTACAAATGTGAAAGTCCATTTCCTGAAGACGTCTGTGCGTGGAGAATCCACTTTATTGTGACTTTAGTAAATCGGCTTTGCTTGACAATTGTCTTAAGTCAACAACACCTTCTGTGACGTTCCCTCCTTATAGAGAGTGTCGATGATCATCTTCTGGACAACTGTCAAGTCAGCAGTCGTTATATATTGTATACATGGTGACCACTGTATTAATATTTTAGGAATCATAATCTTGAAATGACATTTTTAAATATTTTGAAATTTTAGATTTTCAGATTGAGATTTTTGATTTTTATGAGCTGTAAGCTGTGAGCATTAAAATAAAACAAACAAGGCTTGAAATATTTCACTTCAGTGTAATGAATCTAGAATATATGTGATTTTGACTTCCTTAATTATATTACAAAAAAAAAAAAAAAAAAACTTTTTGGTCATATTCTAATTTACGAATGTTTCTCAGTGCCAGCATGATGTCAATCTGTCCTCAAAGTAGACCTCTAATTGTGCATTTGAGGCACACTGCGTTACAGCCCAGAGTGTCACTGAACACAAAAATCTGGACATTTTGTCTCATCCACCTAACACTACAGGAAGCGTTAAGCACCAAATAGCCAGACACATAATGGGGTGTCCTCACGCCAGTTCAAACCAAGAGGACAAGCGTCTCCAAATCACTTGATCTCTGTGACAGCCTAATCACTTACTGTGGGTGCAAAACCTTTTTATAACAACAGGACTAGAGACAAAATAGGAACAGGTAAGAATCTGCTCACCAGTCCGTACTATTAGGTGATTCAGACCGACTTCTTTCTCATAAACTATAGATTTGTCAATTCATTAGTAAAACATAGCTAACACTTACAGTAATTCACTAATAACACAAAGCTAGCATGTAAACTAATCGACTAGTAAAACAAAGCTAGCACATAACGTAATTTACTAGTATCACAAAAACTAATTCATTAGTCACACAAAGCTAACATTTAAACTATTCACTAGTTACACAAGGTTAAAATGTAAGCTAAATCACTAGTAATGCAAAGCTAGCACATCTACTAATTTATGTGTAACATAAAGCTAGCTTATAAACTAATTCAAGAGCTACACAAAGCTAGCACATAAAATAATTTACTAGTACCATAAGGCAAATAACTACTTTATTAGTTACACAAGGCTAGCACGTAAGCTAATTCACTAGTAATGCAAAAATTAGCACAAAAGTAATTTACTAGTTAAACAAAGCTAGCACATAAACTAACTAGTCATTTACTGTACTAGTATCACAAGGCTAGCACACTCACTACTAACACAAAACTGTGTTAAATTTATAAATTTACATAATGTATGAATATAATATGAATCATAACTAATCTTAATGATAAATTTAATATTTAAACTGCATATTTTATATATTCATACCCCCCAATGGGAAGAGCATCTGCACAGGTAGCTAATATACAGTAGCTGTTTATCTAGCTTTAGGGTAATAAAATTAGCTTGTTTGTTCAGCCATTTTGTGAAGTAGAATCACACAGGAACTTCCTACATCCAGCTAACTTATAAAATTAGCATGGCTATGATAGAAAGAAATGCTACAACTTTTAAGTTTAGGGCACAAGTTAGCATTTGTTGTTGAGCATTCAGCAAATTTGCTCAACAGATTTAAACCAAGCAGTTTGTGTGTGTGTGTGTGTGTGAGAGAGAGAGAGAGAGAGAACAGTGTTAATCACTGAGCTAAATAAGAAGTATTTGTGCTAGCTAGTTATATTGCAGACTGGCTAGGCATTTTTTTTCAAAATTCAGTTGAATCTATTTCCTCAAAAAAATAAATGAATAAAATACTGGTATAAATTAGATAATACATTCCCTTTGATAAAAATTCCAACCCACTCTCAATCACGTTTTATTTTGGTCGGTTGTGCAGGTATATGATGATATTACAATGAGATTTTCTGAGGAACTGTAATGTCGGCTATGTGCCAGAAGAAGAAAAACAAGACAGAAGAAGGCTAAGTCAGCTAGCTAGACGTAAATAAAGGCACATTTGATGTAGATGGAGCTTTGTGCAGGGTTTTAAAAAAAACTTTTTTTTTAGAAGGTCCCTGAGCCACCAGGGGGCAGTATACGAGTCCAGGATCTGTCAAGGTCTATCAGGGGTTGTGACCGTTGGTCAAATCGAAAAAACATTCATGAGGGATGGTGTGGTCAAGGTTTGTTTTTTTTCCCTGTTTGTGGGGCGAAGACGATGACGGCCTACAACTAACCATATAAAATAATTGCGAAATATATAACATTTTAAGAACAGTTTAATTAACAAAATGTAAGCTTAATTAAATCGACTTGAAGCCATAAAAACAAAACACATGCAATTGTCAAAACTATCATTTGATCCTTTCCATGACTTTCATCCGGAGAGGATTACAAGAGTAGAATAAAAATCTACATAAACATCAGTAATGAAATAATTTAATTTAATAGTATTGTAGTTTTATATGACTATGCACCAGTTTCTCTCTCTCTCTCTCTCTCTCTCTCTCTCTCTCACACACACACACACACACACACACACACACACACACACACACAAATCATCAAATTACTATTATGGCCTTTAAACATCTATTTTTGACCATTTTGCACCAAGCATGTAGGTGAAGCCACAAAATCAAATTGAAAAAAAAAAAAAAAATCTTTAAATTGAGAATGAAATTACACAAATATGGGAAATAACGCGTCTTTTATAATTATTAAAGCTGTCAGTCATTTAGAAAAGTCCTGTGTTAAACTGAATCCTTCGTTTTTCCCGCGTCTCTGCTGAGAGGATTTGTGTGCATGCATCAGTTCTCTTCTTTTTGAAATATGTCAAAACCTGTGCTTGAACCGTTCCCTTGGCCTTTGCGAACATGATGCAAACTTGCGTGAGCTTGTGAGCAGCGCGTTACAATATAGACTTCTAATTGGCTAATCAGCGTTATTTACTGTATAGTTCGTAGAGGATCATATGTTTGTTTTACGAAAGTTTTAATATTTCATTTCATGACAAATTTGACATAATACACAGCGTTATTAATCTAAAGGGGATGGTAAGAGGGGTGGTGGTTTTACAGACGGGATGGTTTTTGTCTTTTTTTGCACATCCCCCGCTCAAATCGAGTCCTGGTTATGTCCAGATTTCAGATTCGGTAATTCAAACACCAAATACGCATCATGTTATGCACAGAACTGAAAGCAAGTATGTTTTTCGAAGCTTCTGTTCATCCCAACGTCTTTATAGACCCTCCACTTTAAGTGGACCTGCGACCCCTGAAACTGACCCCGGATCAGAGTGCATAGATGATGGAGGATTGTGTGACTCACGGTAGATCCGAGGCCCTGTCTGAGCTGAGCGTTTAGAAGAACAAAAGCTCTGTGCAGAGCGTGGTTGGCCGTCGTCATGGAGATCTAGCTTCCTGCTCGATGATGCCGGAGAAATAAAAAACACGCACAGGAGGGGGTTTACAAATGACTCTTTATCTCACAGGTGGTTGCAGTTTACTCGTTTGCGCCAGTGGTTTCAGAACAGTATTCCTAATGACGCACATGACCAGGTTTAACGATGTGAGAGTGGGATGACGGAATGTATAGATATATGGGTGAGACAAAGAAATGGCCTTCAGGCAAAGGTTAGAAGTGAGTCAGCTGGTAAACAAGTAGTGAAAGCAAACGCTAATCTAATAAGGAAACACTCAAATGAGGCTAGTTTTGGGTCCTTTTTGTATTTCCTTCGTGTATTAGGCGACTTTTCTTTTTAGATCATATAGAAAAAAACAACGTCCCATGCTCTCTTGTGAAGAGTAGGAGCATACTGAGTATACTGTACGACTCTTTCCTGCACAGTTCAGGGTTTTTGCTGCAATGTCACATGACCAGGAAAGGAACAATCTTAGGAACATTTATAGATTATATATAATTTTTGTGTTTTCAAAACACGTTGTTGATTCGATACACTCAAGGCACAGGATGTTAGATTTCATAATTTATTCCAACAAAATTCCACACATACATCATCATACAGTTTAATAAATAAAATCTATATATTACATTTACTGTATATAAATATTTTTGTTCAATAAATATTAGTTCTTCAGATGACAAAACTATACAACATTAAAAATTAAAAAGTAGTATTTGTCACTGTTTCCTTGTGCAAAAGTGTGCTCACAGTTTAAATCCAGTGTTTCTTTTTTTATCTTCTTCTTCATCTCCAAGTTCAGCATTATGATTGATGACCTCCTACTGTTGGGTTCCTCCTGATGTCCTTCAACAATTTGTTCCTCATTAGTTCCTGGCACCTTTCAGACTGTTATATCCTCGAGCCCACCTCGGCCATTGAGACGGCGTTCGTACATTTGTTTGTTTGAAGATCTGCTTCAAGTGTGTCCAGTGGTTGGAGACAAGTTCATAGCTTTGCTTGTCTGCTGAGCTCCATGTAGAGTGGAGATTTTAGAAACCGAGGGTAGCAGTCCTTCTCCATGAGAGTGTAGATCTTGCTCTGGGCCAGATCGAAGCATGAGATAGTCGGCTGCTCCATGTTGCTCTTTGTGGCGGTTTTCGTCTCGTGATCGAGATTCACCTGAGGAACAAGAGATGGAGGTAATGTTGGTGAAAAATGGCAAGAGAGATTTTGAAGGGAATAATAGTAGTTGTTTATACTGTACATGTTATGCACAGAGAATATCTTGCTTATTGGATAGTTACCTCTCTTGGTGCGTCGCTGTCAATGAACTCCTTGTAGATTTTCTTGGCTTTGGAGGACAGTTTGGAGGACGTCTTTGTGTTCTTGTAGTCCTCACAGGCGAGGTAGAAGGCGATGTTTTCCTCACTGTGCTCGGACAACAGGAACGCTCGGAAGGCGCACAACCCATCTACATGCAACACAGAAACATTTCATTTAGATAAGAACCAAGGAACGGTATGGAGCACAGCAGTCACTCACGGTAATCTCTACATCTTCGGCTTCGATTTATAACTGACCTTTGTGAGCCAGCAGATTCTGTAAGGAAGATCTCCATGTGAGCGTGTCATCCGTCCTCAGCTTGTCAGTTTTGTTGAGCTCCTGCTTCTGGAGGAAACTTCCCAAGCGTGCCTTCAGTTCTTTAACTCTGAGAAAGATGAGAAAAGATGATTTTAACTTAAAAACCTACATTTTAAACAGTATATAATGTCACTGCTTATATTTACACCTGTACATGCGACTATTTTCTATAGCAATGCTAGCAACAATCTTTTAAATATCTGTTCAGTGAAAACATTAAATAATGATAATAAAGGTAATAATAATAATAATAATAATACAAAGAGAATAGATAAATGCACCGTACCTCTCCAGGCAGGTTACTGGCAGTGATTCCAATCCTTGGCACATTTTGCTCTGGTTGTCTGAGTCCCAGCTGTGTGCTGAACACTTGAGTGTGTTATTGCGAGAGTTCAGATTCTGACCGAAACCCAGCGGCACGCTGCTATTTATACCACAGAGCATCCTTGTCCTCAGCCAGTCAGGATGAAGTGGGAGGCGTTTCATTCTCCTGAGCTCAGCTGTGAATCATTTCCAGTAGACGCCACTGACTCTGAGGTTCAAGGTAAAAAAAAAAGGAAAGTGGAAAAAAAAAAAACTATGCGTCTAGAATAATTGGGCACAGGAAATGTATCAATGTAAGACAATTAGCTGAAAGCAAATGCAGAAGGGAAACACAGGAAACAAAGATTTCAAAGGAACACTGATGTGGGAGTCATTGTGAAATTCAATCGCAGACAGGAATTCAGCAGAAATAAAAAACAGATAAATATTATTGCAACCTCTGTTAATTGAATTAACTGTGAAATCTAATTTGGTTTTTATACCATAGACGTGCGGAATAATCATTAGGATTTTTATTGCGTTTTCTATAACACAATTAACCCACTACACAGTTAAACTATTGCATTAAACAAGGAAATGAACCGCTACTGTACATGAACCGACAAAGGAGGACATAAATTAAAGAGGATTTATGTTTAAACAAATAACTCAAAAGACTTGCTGTCTAATATGTTGCCTGGAAACTCCATTCAGGATTGTCCTGTTACAGTATAAAAGACTATCACAAAATGTTCTTGCTAATTAAAAAGGCTAAATTAGCTCATGAGTTGTCTCACTAGATATAAGTAGTCCAGGCTTGCTTGTTACTCTTTAGTTACTCTTTTATTACTCAATAGTTAACTGTCTGATCTAATTACTGACCAAAAAAACCTACCTATGGATTAAAAAATTTTTTTTTCTAGCATTCATGTATGAGAAAGGTCTAAGTGTTGTCTTTGAATTGATTATTTAAAAAAAAAAAAGTTTGTCCCTGATTGGTGAATGTACTTAGCTATCAACCTAGCTAGCTAGCTGGGTCCTAATAGTTGGCATTACAAAACATATATTTGAACTGTGTTAAATTCATACATGTTTATTTCTTTCAGAATTATTAATAAAGTTAATTTAGAAGATTAACGAACTTGACAATCCTGTTAGATTCTGTACATTACCGATTTGTCTGCTTTCATGTGTCTGCTAACATCTTAGCAATGTCTGTCTGAAATATATTGAAGTCTGTGCAAACAAAATGGTTCTTGGGACAAATCAAAGCCATGAGATATATTTCAATTTTATTGCACAAACCCAACACTGATGAACACTCTGAGACTCTGAGGACAACGATTCTACTGAGAAGCATGGTGCTGGTAGTATCATGTTATGGGGTGCTTTTTACTCAGCAGTAAGATTTCTGAGTCTAGCCAGGAATGAGAGCTGAATAGAAGAGCCAGACTGTCTTGCATTATTACTGTAGTCTTGAGGCATATTCCTCCAGGCCTCCTGAGGGACTTTTTTGACTCACTTCTTTGCCAGATTTATGTCTTTCATTTTTAGTCCAGTCCCTGATGAGTTTCAGAGGAATGTTTTTAATTTGTTAAGCCACACAGTGATCTATGAATCATTATATCATGAAAAAAATCCATCTAACATAAGGCATGATCGAGTGAGAAACAGGTGCAGATGATCAGGCCGGTGATTAGTATACTGCTGATGCTGAATGCTGAGTGGTTGAAACAGACAAGTGGGGAAATGAGGTCGCTGCTGAGGCTGTTAAATAAACAACAGATTTTTAAAATTGTATATTTAGACACTTTGCAGCCTGTTGCAGTAAAAAGTTTTTTCTCATTTCTTTCATTTTATCTACATAATTTGGTTAAATTTAATAATCATAAATGGGGGCTCAAGACTATCAAACAGTGCTGAATTTAACTCGGAAAGTTTTTTCTAAGAAGCAAGGCCAGTGATATTATAACGCAGATACATGGACAATTACAAATCTGATAGAGACCTATAGTATCATGCTACTTTTAAATTTTATTATTCTTTCACATTTCTTATTTGTAATTGAAAGTAATGTGTTACTTTAAAACTAAAAGGTTGCTTTCTTAAATTCAGCAAAAACACCACAAACTCATCAATAATGACCTCCATGCAAACACTGATTTATAGTATGTATTGCACTTTTCCACTTTTTTTTAACTTGTTTTTTTTTCTGCTTATACATTTAGAGTTATAATTATAAATCATACAGTATTCCATACACTAAATGATTTTGATGTTATTATGTTTGGATTTAAGGAGGCTAGTTAGTGCATTAGTACTGAAAAACTGAATCTTGTTTTGTGGACTCTATACACTTGACACAAGGCGTTCGATTTTTTTAAAAATAATTTATTATAGAGATAGATAATTTATTCCAACAAAATTCCACACATTCGTTCACATACACCATACAGTTTAATAAATAAAATCAATATATTACATTTATATAAAACTTTTTTCAATAAATATCAGTTCTCCAGGTGTTAAAAAATTTAAGACATCATAGGATTTGTCACTGTTTCCTTGTGCAAAAGTGTGCTCACAGTTTAATTCCAGTGTTTCTTCTTTATCTTCTTCTTCTTCTTCTTCATCTCCAAGTTCAGCATGGTGATTGTTGACCTCCTATTGTTAGTTTTTTTCTCCTGATATCCTTCAACACTTTGTTCCTCACCAGTTCCTGACAGCTTTCAGACTGGTATCTGGCAGTTCCTCACTGAGACGGTGTTCGGATCAAGCTTGTATGTTTGAAGATCTGCTTCAAGTGTTTCCAGTGGTTGGAGACAAGTTCATAGCTTTGCTTGTCTGCTGAGCTCCATGTAGAGTGGAGATTTTAGAAACCGAGGGTAGCAGTCCTTCTCCATGAGAGTGTAGATCTTGCTCTGGGCCAGATCGAAGCACGAGATGGTCGGCTGCTCCATGAGGCTCATTGTGGCGGTTTTCGTCTCGTGATCGAGATTCACCTGAGGAACAAGAGATGGAGGTAATGTTAGTGAAATAAATAATAGTAGTTGTTTTTATATGTTATGTACATTAAACAGAGATTGTGCCTTGCTTGTTGGATAGTTACCTCTCTTGGTGCGTCGCTGTCAATGAACTCCTTGTAGATTTTCTTGGCTTTGGAGGACAGTTTGGAGGACGTCTTTGTGTTCTTGTAGTCCTCACAGGCGAGGTAGAAGGCGATGTTTTCCTCACTGTGCTCGGACAACAGGAACGCTCGGAAGGCGCACAACCCATCTACATGCAACATAGAAACATAACATTTCATTTAGACAAGAACCAAGGAATTACACAGCGCACTGCGTTCACGTGGTAATATCTGCATCTTTGCCTTCGGGTTTGTAACTGACCTTTGTGAGCCAGGAGATTCTGAAAGGATTTGAGCGCATCGTCCGTCCTCAGCTTGTCAGTTTTGTTGGATAGACCCATGAGATTGAGCTCCTGCTTCTGGAGGAAACTTCCCAAGCGTGCCTTCATCTCTTTGACTCTGTGAAAGATGAGGAAAGATATTTTAGTTGATTTTAACTTAAAAACCTGCATTTTAAACAATACTGTATATAATTGTCACTGTTTATGTCTATACCTGCACATGCAACTATTTTCTATAGCAATGCTGGCAATGGCCTTTTGAATATCTCCTCAATGAGGACATTCAACAATAATAATAATAATAATAATAATAATAATAATAATACAAAGAGCATAGATAAATGCACCGTACCTCTCCAGGCAGGTTACTGGCAGTGATTCCAATCCTTGGCACATTTTGCTCTGGTTGTCTGAGTCCCAGCTGTGTGCTGAACACTTGAGTGTGTTATTGCGAGAGTTCAGATTCTGACCGAAACCCAGCGGCACGCTGCTATTTATACCACAGAGCATCCTTGTCCTCAGCCAGTCAGGATGAAGTGGGAGGCATTTCATTCTCCTGAGCTCAGCAGTGTTTCATTTCCAGTAGACGACACTGATGGTGGTTCAAGGTAAAAAAAAATAAAAAGAATAAATAAATAAATAATTAAAAAATGGAAAAAATTTTGATTAGGAAATGTACAGACACCAGATTGATGGCTGAAAGCAGATGGAAAACATCGTTAGTAAGAGAATTCAAAGGAAAATTGATGTCCTGAATGCAATTATATGTCAAATCAAATCTGTACAGTACATGCAATTCCCGAAACAGTAGCTTAAGCACTAAGAGATCCATTGTGAATAGATTTGTAGATGCTTTTTTTTGTACATACTGTATATTTACGTAAGATGCATTAAAAAGGAAAATCTCAAGATGAGATGAGCTGGGATGGGATAAGAGATTTGCTTTCTTTCTGCTTTGGAGAAGACGATGATGATGATGTAAGCAGGATGTTGTGAGTTCAAGTCCCAGAGGTTGGGCTTTTGAGACGCTTCACTGCTCAGTATATTAGATGTATGTTGTTGGATGTTTAGTTTAGTTAAGTGTCGCACACTATTCACGATTCTACAGAATCCTGAGTAACAGGAGACGCAATGTTGGAGACAGGAATCAAGCATGTTAAACGTGTACAGTAAGACTTAGAATAACGCTAATGATGTAAGCACGCGATTCTACTTTTGACAAACAGTTTAAGCTCTGCACAGCTGGATCTTTATTATTAGTTTGATATACTGTAATTGAATCCTAAAAGCTGCAGTAATAATAAGTATGTTTTAGTACCATAGTTTTCTTTATCTTACCACAGGTGTTGATTACAAATTATTTTAGGTGATACTTATATTCAGCATTTTGTATTTGCCACAATATCATGTAATTATGTAATTAGTTAACTTAAACTGTGCCATTTGGCAAAACTTACATGTATATTATTTTTCTTTATTGTTTTTTTTTTTTTTATACAACTGAGCAGATTAAGGTTAAGGGTTTTGTCCAGGGATGAACCAATGGCAGCTTGGAAATTGATGGAAATTGACCTCATGACCATGTGATTTTGGTAGTCCAGTGTTTTACCAATGAGCAACCCTATAACTACAAATGGATGTTTTAGGACATAAGATGTGAATATATCCACTATAAGAATAAAAGTATTTGGCCAAACCTGTTAATTATTGAATCCAAGTGTTTCAATCAGGCTCCTTATCTCTAGTGAAGGACAATCTTAATGCTTCAGCAATCCAAGACATTTTGGACAATGCTACAGTATGCAGCGACAGTTTGGTGAAGGCCCTTTTTTATTCCAACATGACTATGTCCCAGTGCACAAAGTAGAAAGGACTATAAAGACATGGTTTGATGAGTTCGGTGTGGAAGAACTTGACTGGCCAGCGCACAGAGCCCTGACCTCATCTCCATCGGGCACATTGGGGATGAACTGGAACAGAGAATTTTAGCCAGGCCTTCTCGTCCAACATCAGTGCCTGACCTCATAAATAATCTACAAAGTGAATTCCCACGAATTTCCACAGAATCACTCCAAAATCTTGTGGACAGCCTTCCAAGAAGAGCGGAAGCTATTATAGCTGCAAAAGTGAAATCAACTCCATATTGAAGTAAATGTGTTTGGCAGGTTTGGCCAAATACTTTTTTCCATATACTCAGTATGTGTATACAGTATATGCATATATAACCATCCATCCATGAACCTCTGTAGTCCAATCAGGGACCGTGGAGGCCTATGGGGACCATTGTATTCATTCCCATTTTGTATGACTGTGGTAGGACCTCTGGTCAACATTCAAACACACATTCACACACTACGGGCAATTTGGAAACGCCAATTAGCCTAAGCCGCATGCCTTTGAACTGTGGGAGGAAAGCCAAGGATCAAGCACAGGGAGAACATGCAAACTCCATGCACACACACACACAAACCCCGGAATCGAACCCAGGACCTGGAGGTGCAAGGAGACAATGCTAACCACTAAGCCACTATGCCACACACACAAAAACTAAACTAAAATCGAAATGTCTGAAAATATTCAACATCTGCGCCACTAAAGTCTCTTTAATCCGTGCCTTCGAATGCTCACCTACCTCTAAAAAATAAAAGCTTCTAATATTACATATTGACTCATGCAAAGGTTCTGAATGAATAATGTTTTTTAAAGACTGCCATCGACCCTAAAATAACTGCAGACGTATTTCTCGTATGCTGCATTAAGCTCCTCTAATTATGGACCCACGCTTCCTGTCTGTAAAGTGCTACCTATGGCATGGCAGCAGGAAGGCGCTGTCTCGAGTGCCATTCGTATTAGCGAAGGAAAAGGAAGGAGAAGGAAGGCTCCGGAAGCGGCGGGGGTCTTAGACTCGGCTGTCTTAGGGTTCCTTGAAACAGTCAGGAGGAAATCCTCCCACGCTGCTGCTGGCTGTGAGTCGCTGCTCGCGGTGTCTGAATGCAGAAAACAAGGTTCTGTAGAAAAGGCGTTTTTAAATGCGTCCACAGTTTCCTGAGGGCAATTGCACGCACTTTAATCCCTGATTCATTCTCCATGGATTCAGACGGCAGGATATAGGTGCAGAATGCACATAATGTACAAAACATGTGATGGAGAAATCTCTTTTGCTTTTCGTATTCAGATTGTTTTTGATTAGGCTTGAAGGTAGTAATGTTAATTTGAAGCTCATTTTGTTTAGTTTAGCTATTTTAATAACCCGAAACGAACCAAATTTACACCGCAGCTCTTTTAAATTCTCAGTTTTAATAGGGGTTGATCAGTTCGTGGCAAATCAACCGTTTATATTTAGCAAAGAAAAACGTATTTATGTTGCTGATTTAATGCTTATGGAAAGCGTCTCCAGTGTGAGAGCAAAGTGAGCAAATGAACAAATAAAAAAGTATGGCACGTCATTATGTAATAAACGTTAAAAGGGTACTATTTACAAGTTGCTATGGTATAAGTGGAATATAAAACTTTGAGACGTGCTGTTATGGGAAATAATCAACTCTGCTTTGCACCAGGCACATTAAACCAACTCAGCATTGATTATTTTCATTGATTATTCCCACTTACTCAAAAGAATAAAAGTACGGGAGGTGTTCCAGTCTAACCAGGACTTGTGATGAAATGTCTGGTGAATGAAGGCGTGCTAATTGATTGACATTAACAGAAAACTTCAAGCATAGTACGGTAATGAGACTCTTACAGTAGTTGCAAATAAAACATTTGTAAATGCATGGTGCAAATGTTTTAAAGAAGGCCGTGAGAGACGATCCTGGCCGAGGTGGCTCAGAGCCCACTGAAGTCGTTTCCGTGAACATTCAGCAAGTGGAATGCCTGATCCTTGAAAATCGACTGATAATTTGTTGCCAACCTGCATAAGAGACGCCTCTGTCTGTGCGAACTGTACACACAATCATTCACCAACACCACTTGCACATTACAGGAACTCAGTTGGGAGTAACTGCCACATCCTGACCTCAGCCCAAGCCATTTCTATGTTTCTATGTTTTGGTCATTAAAGAAGATTCTGGGAGGCCAGAATTCCGGAATCATGGCTTGGTGTACTCTGTAAAGTTCCTACTTCCTTACTATTCTAGCACTAGTAAAATGCTGGTATAAGTCCATTAGTGTAGCAGTGGATAGCTGTACATATATAAAGAAATAAAATAAGTTTTTACTCTCATAACCATGCCCTGTTATTCTGTACAATCGAAAGTTCTGATTTGACATGAACACTTCATACATATTTTCCATACATTCTTCCAGACAGCCATTCATTAAATTTAGTGGTGGTTCACTCCATATTATCACCACTACTTTCTCAACGCATGAATCCATATGTAATGTGTGTTGGCCAAATGGTTGTTAAACAATTTTCCATTTATCTGATGTGTCTTCTGTAAAAGTCCAAGCTGCTGTTACCTGTATTTACAATGAAACAACACCTTCTGAACAATCAGAATCCAGAATTTAACAACGCCTTGGTACAAAATAATGTACTAGGTAGCTAGATTTTTTTTTTGTAACGGGACAGCAAAAAGAAAAGCCAAAAAACGCTGTGCTTGTTATGTACAGTATAAGAAAGCAAAATTACTGGACTTTGAACTCTTTACCCACTTAAATCTCATGTAACTATTACAACTAGACTAGTATCCTTTTCCCTTGAATTTTTTTATTCTCTTCTTTTTTTTAAAGAAATATAATTTAATTTCATTGTTTATTTTATATGACTTTGGAAACTTGCAAGTTTGACTTAAATTTTTTGCTGCAAAAATGAAATTTCAATTTCCATGTATATTTCATGATATACTGTACCTACTGTACATATATTCTAAAGAAATCTTTGGGTATACAGTATAATCCACCTGTTGGAAACCGTGGGTAAACTAATAAAAAAAGAAAACATTTTGTAAGTTGGTTGTAAAACCTATGCAAAATTACCTTTAATACTTACCTTGTATGCTGTATGATGTATTTTATAGACTGAAATGTCTTTGGATGCTCTATTGGGTGAGTGCAGATTTTGGACACATTGAGCTTGTGTTGGTGAAAGAGGGGTGGTGTGGGCAACCTTGATCAAAACGATCAAGAACAATTATCCAAGCAGCACAGATACAGTACGTGCCGGCAACTCAGCATGGGTCAACGATGATTAAAAAATATACATATGTGCTCATATAGAAGCCTTTTTGATGGGTGTTAACGGGGAGGCTTCAGACTTCAAACTGTGTATTTGGGTTTTCGAAAATGTCAGGTAGAACAAAAGTTATCATTACTTTTATGAAGGGCAAATTTTACCACTACCAGAATATGGGAATGAATTTTCAAAAATGTAGAACTCGCAAAATGAGCAAATTATTATTAGTTTTTGGTCATAAAACAACTGAAAACAACCATAGAAACATGTGTATTTGTGCTATTTCTTTGCCTTTGTGACTCAGTATATAATTTTCCGCTCAGTTGTGTTTGGGGAAGTTTTCTGTTCATTGAATATTCTGTTCATTATATTGCCTATTTTGTGCAACAAAAAAAAATTTCATTTTATACTGCACAATCCTGAGCCCAATATATGTTTAATAAAAAAAACAGCAAAACAAATAATGGCTAAAATGCTCGAAGCTTTAGGGTCTATGGAAAACGGAAGCCATGCATCACAGTGAATGAAACCCACCTCAGTAAATTACATTTTTGTCCGAGAAGTTTTCTGTTTTCTTTGCAAACATGACTTTTTTTCACATCATTAACTTCAAGAGAGAAACAAACAGAGGCTGGTGTGCGAACATCTGTTTAGAGCTTCTAACACATAAGTGACAAAAACAGATCCACAATATGAAATTGTACTGTGCATTCTCATTTACAGATAGAGCAATGTTTGTTTCCAGATATAGGTTTAGCATAAAAGTATACGACTTGCGATTATTGGAAAATAATCCTCATCAACATTCTGGCTAGAATGAAAAAAAAATAAATGCAGTAAACCTGGACAGACTTTTCTTGACCTATTTTATTGCCACTAAATTACATGAGTACTTGGAGTCACTACAGTAAGTACAGTACATCACTCCCACAGTAGCAGGCTGTTTTTGAGAAGCTACATACGTCGTTTTGAACTTGAGTCAGGGGTGTTTAGCAAAAATCACACAGTGTAGCGTTCCAGCGCTGGCACAGAGACAAGTGACCCAGTTCCTGAGTGTAAAATTGAACTTACTTTGTTTCAAAAGTATGGTTATATCATTCCATGAACCATAAACATTATGATTTGAGTATGAGTTTAAAATTATGTCTACATTATGTTAGTATTATTCAATTCTAAAATTTCATATTTTTAATACTGTTATTATAATTACACTATATATACTATTATTATAGTTGTACATATTATTATTAAGGTATAATTAGTTAATAATTATTAAGTTATGTCCAAAAGGGTTAAAGACTTCATAGTCAGGCAACTCCAAAAAAGCATAATCAATTATTGCTTACACTGTATTATATATAAATAACATGAAGGCTTTTATAATAGTTTAATATTTACATATAGCACAAATTGTTTTCTTATTAATAGCTACAGATTAACCTGCTTTGGTGAAAACTATCTAGATTTTGCCCTACATACTGTATCAGAACAAACAAACAATCATGCAGCAAAATATTCCAGTTCATTACTATTTTTATTGGTATTTATTGTGAATTTTTTGTCTGACCGCGTTGTGCAGACTAAATCAGGAATGAGGTCATGCCGGTATTTTGAACCGCAAAGACAAATTGCATCCATTCAAAGACAAACAGATGTGTGCTTTTTGTCCTTTAATAGTCTTTTTCTAGGTCAGAATTGTGTAACAGTACGTACCTACGGAGTGACGGAGTCTAAACACACTTGTTACGTGAGCTAAAGAGAACACAACGAGAACACAACTCACAGTACAATACAGCAAATGAGTTTTCCTTTAGCTTCATGACACAATTCAATCATGTCTGGGGATTATGGAGTCTTATTAAGCATAAAAGGAAAAAAGATTTATGTAACTTGGAAAGCAATTCAAGGCCCATGTTCTGTGAAGATCAATGCACATCATCAGAAACCAATAAAGTAGGTCAAGAACATGGATTTTATGAACTTCACTGTTGGAGAAACACTTACCAGGAAAGATGATTTTTAAATTACAGTTTCTGTTTTATGAACTTTCCCAAACTCTGAAACCACTAGTAAAAAGGCATTCTGCATTCTTTACTAATTTAATTATCAACATCGATTTGATTTAAAAGTTTGAAATATTTGCTTATGTGGTACCTGCTGAGCTGGCATACAGTACAATCCACAAGTGTTTGCAAAACTTTGTGATCATATGATATTTAGGTCAAATCCATAGCCATGACAGCTGAATACATATTTCACTAAAAGGAATCAGGCACAAGAAAAATCAGAGATTTTGGATGCAGATAACATGATCAATATCACATTTGCTAACAAATACTGCACACACTTTTATTTGAACTTCTCTTCAACTTTGGAAACCCTGCACGTTTATAAATTTCACAATTGGAAAAATGTTTTTCATGATCTTGGTTACTGGTAAAATGTATTTTATGAAACTTGGCATTGGGGAAAAAAAGTATTTTATAATGATCACTGTTGGAGCAACTTTTATGAACTTGTGATTTGAAAAACTTATTTCATGAACTTCAGCAATGGACAATGAACTTTGTCAATGGGGAAAATTTATTTTATGAACTTCAAAAGTGAAGAAAGTGTATTGTATTTTAACTTCACTATTGTAAAAAAACCTCACCATTGGAGGAACTTTTTTATGGGCTTCACTAATTTGGTTTTTGAAACTTTAGCACTGGGGACAATATATTTTATGACCTGCATCATAGAATGAAACTTTACATGGAAAGAAAGTATGTTTGAACTTTGGGTTGGTCAAAATAGTTTTATGAACTTCACCACTGAAGAGATTGTTTTTCATAAACTTCACCTTTGTTGAGAAAACTTGGACTTTTCTATTCAAGTTTAGGTTCAGCATTGGGGATTTTTGTTGTTGTTGTTGTTGTTGTTGTTGTTGTTGTTGTTGTAATTCCATAATTTAAGAACCTGTATTTCATAAATGTCACCACTAGAGATGAACTTCAACAATGAAAAGAAAAAATAATTTGGCATATTAATAAACTTTGGCATTGGAGAACATGTATGATTTGGTCCTTGTCATTAAAGAAACTTAATGTTTAACAGTTGAATGAAGTTTATGATTACAGAATTGGTAGAAGATAAATTTGACCTTAAAAAACGTCTAGTGAGAAGATTCTTACTGAAATATTTATCCAACAATTCATCTCTCCCTTTAATGTATTTGCTACCTTTAGTGTTAAAACTTGGTATAAGAATTTATTCTGCAAGGTGAATATAATTTATTTAAGACCTCATACATTTTCAAAGTGCATTCAGGCAATATGGAGAAAGTTTTTAAAGGAAATTTTTTAAAAATAATTTTTGAATTGTTTTACTAAGGAGGACATTCTTCAGAGCTGATCTAAAAGTGTGCAACATCTAGATACTGTATTTGAGTAAAGTTGCTGAGAAACTTCAAAGCCAGCTCTACCTTTATAAAGGTGCTGATGTCTGAGATTTCTTTTAAAATAAAATGAGTCAAAGTTCTTTTTATAACAATAAACTAAACTTTCTCTTTCTCACATCAAGACTCTTGAATACAGGTCCAAAAACATACTATTGTAATGTCATGCTGTTGCTTTGTCACTTTGTCGCTCTTGTTTGCACATTTGCATGTGCACTTTATGTTGTCTTTTTGGTATAGTACTTAGATACTTTTTTTTTGTTAACTTAAAATTTTAATCTGTCTTGTCTCAGCTAGCCAGCTAATTAGGTTTCTAAGTTAGCTAGTTAGTTTTTTGTTAATTTATGTTGCAAATTCATGTTGTCCTGTCAATCTGTCTTGTCTCAGCTAGCCAGCTAATTAGGTTTCTTAGTTAGCTAGTTACTCACTTACTCACTTATCGTCTATTCCGCTTTATCCTGTATTCAGGGTCACGGGGTTAGCTAGTTGGTGTTAAATTTTTTTGTTAAATTATGTTGTTAAATTATGTTATATGTAGCACCTTGGTCCTGGAGGAACGTTGTTTTGTTTCACTGTGTACTGAACTGTATATGGTTGAAATGACAATAAAAGCCTACTTGACCTTGAACTTCCATGCATTCTTAACTGCATGTCACTCTCAATCCTCCAGTCATCTCTGCCAGACTTCAGTCATCAGGGTTCTGTTGAGTAAATTACCAAGACGAAGCCCAGCAGTGATAAATCATGATTCCAGCTGTTTATCTGGCAATCCATGAAATCCCCCCAATGAAATCTGCCCTGCAGTCAGGAGTTAAACGCACTCAAAAAGTACATGGGGAAAACTTTCGGGAAAGGGTGCAGGAAGAGTTCGCAGTTCATGGGAAATTGGCTTCCCATGAGTTTATATCCTTCTAGTCTGGTACACTGCCAGGAATTTCCTGGCAAGAGTTAAGCAGAGACTTTCCATTGTTGCAGCTTGCCAATCTTAAATGACTAAAGTCTATGATGATTAAAAATAGACTAACCCAAACAGACCACTTGTCCGATTAATGAGGGGATAAATAGTGTTATTTCCAGTGGTGGAAAATACGAGAATTTGTCTTTAGTCATTAGACATGATCGGAATCAGTTCATTAATTTCTTCTTCTTCTTCTTCTTCTTCAATATTTTAGGAAGTATTGTAGACAATTTGTTATTGAGCATAGTTGCATTTCTATGCAACACCTTCCCATTTTACTTACTACAGTTTAGTTTGGACTTTTGAAAAATTATATATTGTTTGTTCCTTTGGCTATTTAATTTTAAGAACCCTGTCATTTAACATTCCTGTCATCCTGCAGTATCGTGCAATTTCATTTAGCTATATCATGTGCAATATCAAGTAACAATATCCAATGTGATTATTTAGCAATTTCATGTGCAATATTACTCTTCACTGATGTTCTGTAAATTCTACATCAGAATCTGGTTTCTGTTACTCAGTATTGCTACCGGTTGCTGCATTCTACTTTGTTGGTTTTTGTCAATCTTATATCTATTTGTGGATTTTTTAAATTTATTTTACATTATTTCTTACTTTATTTCATTGTGTGTATATTTTTTACTCTCTTAGATCTTGGAGTACTCTCTGACACAAGAACTTCCTCTGGGAATTTCCTCTTATCTTATCTTATCTTATCTTATCTTATCTTATCATTTGTACATTCTTTAACTCTTCTATAGTTAGAAGACATTAAACTAAAAATACATTTAAAAAATAATTTTCATCATACCCTGATCATCATATTTCCCTACAACCTGCATTCTAAAATCAGTTAAGCACATTCAAGGTGGTGCTTTGATTCTTTGAGTACCTACAGTTAGTAAGAAACCAGCTCTTTTGTTGTTAGTGAACATGTTATAAACAGGTGTTGTATGGTTTAAAATGAAATTTCATCCCTGGACATACACAAGAACATGACTCCTCAAAGACATTTTTAAAACATGGAACTTCGCAATATTAAATTTTTAGAACTTTTAAACAGGATGTCATGAGGACGACTTTTGATTAAGCTTCAGTCTTAGTCTTACTAATGACACACTTGATCTAATTGTTCTATGATACAAACATTTCATGCTACAGGAGCGCAGAACTCTGAACGATGTTCACGGTGCGTAGAAACGCTGACTTGTTTGCACCCTGATGATCTTCTCAGTATGAAACGCTGCGTTGTGTGGTTCCGCATATAAAACACTGTTATAAGGTTTCAGGGAAAAGCAGCAGTTGTGTGTGGTGTGTCTGTGTGAGCGGGTGGGTTGGGGTGTTGGGGTATTGGTGGGGAGATTCTGTAAATTTGACTTTAAGATCATTTTCATTAACATTCTCTGGAAAAACCCTCTACTCGGAAAAATGGAAGCAGCAAGCAAATGAAAATGGCCTCGGTGAGCCGTGTTTTCATACAAAGCCCTAATTGGGAACATTGCAAAGTAAAGCTAGTGTTTGCCGAATAGCCGCATCAGCCACTAAGGACATCTGTCCGGGCGGTACAGTTAATGTGCTGTGCATGCTTTTTGCATTATAAAAAAATAACAAACAAGAACATGTCATAATGACTTGAAGGGGTAAAAAAGCAAACAGGGGACATGCTAGGTCAAATTAACTTTGTGGTCATTAAGGGCGTTTAGAGGTAAACGAGTACACTGTGTCTTGTCCTCCGTAGAGAGATAACAGAAAGAACCAGAGAAGTATTGACAAGTAAGGGATTTTCCTTTTTTCCTTTTGTCACTATATGAATAGTATATTCTATTTTTACTAATATACACTACAAAGATACTCTGATTTTCCTAAACTGAAATACGGCATATTTTCTTTCTGTATGCATCTAAAATCACAGTTTATAGCATCACACCACTAAAAAGTGCAAAGGCAGAACCTGCTTTGTATAATTATTTCCTCCCTTTTTGACTTTACCCATGTTTTGTAATGTTACAAACTGGAGCTGATATAGAATATTCTATATCACTCTATTCCAGATCATAATACTGAAAATAAACACAGGTTGCAAAATTATTTACAAAAAAAAAAGTTTGATGACACCACCTCCGACACCATGGAACATTTCCTCATTTTCTAGAGGTACAGCATATTTTGGAAATGAAAGAGACTTAGTTGGGATTATTGTAATGTCATGCATCTACATACACCGCTCAGCTGTAACATTGAATCCCAAAACATTATGTCAGATACTGTAGAACTCCACAAGACCTCTAGGGTGTGCTGTGTTAACTGTGGATCCTTTGGGTGCTGGTGGTAGTGGGGTAGGGTCTCCGTGGATCGGACTGGTTTGTCCATGGAGTTTGGAAGCCAAGTCAACAGCCTTGATTAGCCACATACATGGCACACTGGTGTACTGGTGCCTTCAGGAATTTGTGTTATGTTGACTTTACTGTGGGACCAGACCAGGCAGACCGGCCTTGGGTGGCCAAGATCCTGTCTCCATATAATTGATAATCAATGTTATTCAATCCACCTGGTTGTGGTGTTAGCGTTGTGGCTTATTGGTGTAAAATGTTTATATTAGTTTCTTTTTAAATGAAATGGAGCATATTTCATATCATTATAATACTTATGCCAGTATCTTTTATACAACTTATCAAGTGGGGTGGAAAAAAAGTACATGAAATGAATAAAATAGAAATAAAATTGTTCCTTGATGACCAGCATTGGTGAAATTTTACACATTCTATTGTGATGAGAAATTATTTACTGATGCCTTTCTTAAATAGTTTAATTGCTGATAGATGTTACATTAAATAAAATGGCAGAAAAATTATTTTGATAAAATATATTTTTTTTTTGTAAAAATGTGTTATATTTTCTAAAACGTTAATCGTTTCTTTGTTTAGTCTAATTTTTAAGCATGTCATTTTATCATCCAAAGACTCTGCAAATGTACCTTTATTTAATAATTAACCATAAAAAAATAACCATTAAAAAAAAAAATGAACAGCAATAAACAGTTATCTGAGATATCTGTTGTATCTCTTGGTGTAAAATGAAAACCTCTTATTCACCTCTAGTGTAGTCTACAGGAGGTAGGGCACAATTTTTCTTTTCTTTCTAACAACACACTCAGCCTCAATTATCTGAGCATTGATTCAGCAATGAAAGTCACACACTAGAGGTGAAAAAGAGGTTTTCATTTTACAGCATTTTACGTGGCTCGTGTCATGGAGTGTACAGCGATAAAAACAACATGAGCCCACATACAGGACAAGATGGACAAAGGGAAAACCCCACAAAGAGTAATGATGTGGAAGCTTGGCCCACGCAGGTCCTCAGGGACTCGACGCTTTTGTCACTGAGCTGTTGAAAAGCCGGCTGGGAGAAAAAAGCGCTTACAGCTCTGACCTAAAAGAAAATGTCAGGAATGAGTAATACCTTACAATATTAAAGCTTTTTTATTTAAAATATTTTTTCTTTTTTTCAATAGGTAAATTCGAAAACCGGGAGACCTTTTAAAGGCTTCCGGTCACGTTGCTTAGCATGTGCGAAGTGATTTGATTGTATTTCCCTCTACTGTATAGTGCTTGGGTTCGGTGCTCAGGTAAGGTTCACAGCTGGGTTGAACTGAAAGAAAGGCCACAGGAAATCAAACCACTACTCTTTACAAACATGATGAGCTAAAAAGAGAGATCTCAGAAAGCGCAAAATGTCAAACCTCGAGGCAGGAGGGCTACGGGAGCAGAAGATCTCATCTGATTTCGCTTCTGTTAAGCAAGAACGTAGACTTCAACTGGTCAGGTTTTGGTTTAACAAACACGTTTCACAATTATTGAAATGCAACCATAAATTGATGCACCACATCACAATGTCATTGGTGTATAGAAGAATGTCTGGCTCCTTACATATTTCCTTAAATATAAGAAAAATACACAAGAACAAGAGATCTCCCTGCGGATAATGATTACTGGTGCGACTCCTAGACTTCCAAATGAAAAGCCCTAGCTACTTCCCAAAAGCACTTTAATTTACATTTCTAGTTTAATCTAGCCTCCAGCTTCTGATTCTCCCAGAATCCCCCTTATGCTATGTCGTACTTATACAGCACCTTCTAGGATCTTTCAAGGATTTCTAACTTATTTCACCCAGGAAAAGTGAGTCTTCCGTAGGGAAAGTTTTTGTTTTTTTTCCCATTAAGTGATGCAGTAGAAAATCAGACTGGAATACCGTCAGATGAGACTTCCTCACTGCTTTCACAGAGGAAGTGGTAGTCATATCCTGAACAGTCCCTCCATTGCTAAGATCTGGGTTCAAGTTCAAGCAACTCAAGAGTATCCAGGGGCAGGGACAACGTTAAGGAGGGGTAAGCACATGAAGATGATTCCCAAGGGGGAACATAAAATGTTAGATTCAGAAGTGTTGGATTCTTCATATTGAGGGCTTTAGTTTTTCAAAGCAGCTGAATCTGTAACTGCGCTCCTACCATAGGTCATGATAAAAGTTGGCAAAGAGATGAGTGAGGCCAAGTTTTCTGAATTTCTGAATTCTACACTCAACATAACTGATATGCCCTAAATACAACCTGAAATTCCAAGAGATTCCAATTTTACTCAACAGAGTTTTGAACCATTTTGCTGGTTTAAGGGGCACTTTTTGTGGTTTTTATCTTTAGTTTTTTTTTAGAAAGGAAAGCTGCTCCAAATATATCACACTTTGGCTGGGTTTTCCCAGCAGGACTTTTTGGTTGTAAAAACGATGTGCTGACCATAACTTGGCAACATTTATGTTGTTCTTGGGACAATGTTGGACATAGGATGTTTTTAAACGTTATTACTTTGACAGAGTGATGCCGGAACAACAAGAACTACATGATGATGGGAAAACGTTGAACAAATGCCCCAACACAATGTTGTGAAAACCAAATCGATGGCCTAAGTGGGACTACGTGCTTATGACTTGACCACAAGGGATCAGTCTATACACCGTAAAAAATAAACCGCAATTTTTACGGTAAAAAAAACGGCAGCTGTGGTTGCCAGAACTTTTCTGTAAAAAATACGGTAGCAATGTTATTGGTTGTACAGGATTGCACTCATTGTACTGTATATTTTATGGATTGTAATAGTTTTTTTTATGGTTTATAACTATCTAAATAGCATGTATATGTTGTTATAAAAACAGTTTATACCCGTTAAATTCCAGGCTTTACATTGTAACAATTACGTAGTATAACCATGTTTTTTACAGCTCAGAACTCACTCATCGTCTATACCGCTTTATCCTGTATTCAGGCTCGCGGGGGACCTGGGGCCTCGAGCCTGGCCGGGAATTGAAACAATGACAGTTAAAACCTATAATTATTTCTCAAAGCAGGCAGTTAGACTAAGGGAACTAGTTAAAACTAAGGAAAAACGCTGTGTTTTATAGCGCAGGGAGTGTAGTACAGTAGTGTGGTAGTGCATATGCACTAATTTTCTATTTTAAAAAAGTCTAGACAGATATTATTCTGATTTTTAAACTCTATCAACTAGTGTTTAGTAAAATATAAACTGATGGTTCAGTATATTAGTAACAAATACCTTCTCTTTGATTTTATATGTTACATATAAAGCGTTATGTCATATGCATAATGCTTGAATTGACGAAGGCAATTTAATGTTTTCCTTTTTATCGTAAATACATTATATTGTACATTTTTACTGCAATAAACCATATTTTAATATGTTTTTAACTGTTAAATTTAAGGTCTTACTCTGTAAAACTAATTACAGTTTTTTACTGTAAATTCTACGGTTATCGCTAGTTTTGTGAAATATGGTTTTATCCTCTAGCATTTATACGATATTTTACTGTTAAATTTACAGTCATTTTTTACAGTGCAGAACCCCTAAAAGTGCGTAAGCATCAACGAGGGCCACAAACACCACTGGGAGCTAAGATGCACCATGGAAGCTAAGACCCACCTCACAGTAATGTTTCAGAATAAAAATGAAACAGCAATATAACATTATTACACTAAGGGCTGCATGACATGAAGTTTACATGCTGTGTGCATGAAGCTCGATCGGAATGCCGATCGGAATTCTAAATTTGTAATACAAACTTACGGGACCATGGATGTGGTCAGACATTCAACCAATTAATTGTTAATTGATAAAAATCTTTAGCTAAACTAAAAATTTGCTAGCTTTTAAAATACCTAGCTAATGCTTTACTTAACATTTAACTTGCACATGCTAAGATTTAATAATCTATGATAAAAATTAGCAAAATTATAATTGTTCCCAGCACAAATTCTTCTAAACTAGATTTTTTTATTTTTTTTTATTAAATAACAGGATCATAAAAAAATAAAATAAAAAAAAAAAAAATATATATATATATATATATATATATTCATATGGCTTTACCTTTGAGCTCTACAAAGTCCTGAAAAATTCCAAAAATTGCGAAATAAACATCTCCTTACTTCCTAAACTTCTTTATTTATTTATTTGGAGTATTTATAAGTATACTTACAAGTTCCTGTGCAAGTTGTTGCGATGGAAATGATACAGTGTTACAATGAGCTCATCCATCAACTCTGAGCAAATCAACCTTCTGACTAATGAGAATTTAATATTTATAAGCGCTATCCAGTGCACTATTTACTGTTTCAATGATCTACCGGTACTTGAAAATATCAACACCAGGTTGCTGCAAAAAATTAGCATTTAAAAAAAACTTTGAATAGTCCATCTATCCAACGTAGTCCTACCTAGGGACTGTGAAGGCCAATGGTGACCATTTTTTACGACGTGGTAGGGCCTCCAGTCACACACTATAGGCAGCACGGGAATGCCAATTAGCCTAATCTGCATGTCTTTTCAGCAAGCATGGGGAGAACATGCAAACTACATGCCCGAGGCCGGAATTGGACCCAGACCCTAGAGGTCGACAGTGTTTACCACTAAACCACTGTGCCACCTAATTTGAATAGTATTCATATAATGGCTTAAAACCACCCTAAATTACATTCTTTAAAGTGACTCAAAGTTTGTGGAAAACGTCACACTTATATTTACTTGCTGACGAGCACATTCTGGATATAGTGCTCTTATATTTATCTCCACTCAGCTGAGAAGGCTTTGCAGTAGATTTTGCAGTGTGGCTGTGAGGATTTGCACTTATTCACACATCCGACTGGAGCATTAGTGAGGTGGGAAGCTGAGTCCGGTTCATCACGAGGCTGTTCAGTGGGGTTGAGCTCAGTCAGGGCTTTGTGGAGGACACTTGAGATCTTCCACTTCAACCTTCATACACCATGTCTTCATGGTGAGGACTTTGTGTACATTATCATACTGGAACAGATTCTACAGCATACAAAGAAAACTGTGTGCTGCAAGAATTGTGGCAACACATCTGGGTGCGATGGTTGGACGGCTACAAACTTCTGTCCATATACTGTAGCACATAAACAACCTTCAACTGATTACTGTAGTTCTGTGCTTTACTTCAATTTAACTGAAACAACAAATCTGAAAGAATTCCTGAATCCCACCATAATAAATCACCTGTTAATGAACTGCATGTTCTTCGTGATCTCCAGACATTACAGATACAGATACAAGTGGCTATTAAGGCATCTTAATAACCCATACAGCAGTGAAAAAATATTATAAAATCCTGGTTAGAGAGGAATCTGTCCAAGATAGCAGCCACTAGATAGCAGCACCGTCCTACTGTAATGTATCACAGGGTCCATTCATCGAAAAGATCACATTTAGTGCAAAATCTGCATCTACTGTATGATGTAATTTTACACACAAATATCCATTAAAAAAATCTTTTTTTTTGCACAATGAGCTAAATCCTTATACTGTATGTGCTGGGCTAAATTTTCTACCTTGATGTTTGTAAGATTAGGGATATATAATTACAGCTTCCTATCAGAGTAGTGCTTCATTTTCACTTTAAAACAAGCAAGAACAAAAAAAGAGAGATAAATTAAATGGACAAGCGTGAGACACCAATAATAGACCCACAATATACCACAGTTTCTAACAGTCTAATTTACGTCTGGACAAATTGACCTGTAGCAGATGTTTCTGGTCAGTTAGTGCTCAGTAGGATGTCGCAAATTAACATTAACATTTTGTATGGAGCATTTCTGACCGATCATATCGCTGCCCCGTATGAGAATGTCCTGCTCAGGAACCAGTCCTGCCTTCAAACCCCCAATGATACATCTTCGTTTTTTTTTTACATGCAGCTCGTGACTCTGAGTAGCAGTCTTGCACATCATCCACTTTGAAATAATAAAACGCAGAGTCCTGGAATGGCTCTTGTGTTTCCGCTACATAGAGCAGCCTGTGAAGAGCACTCAGGTCTTGCTAAAACAGTTTGTCAAATAGAATTGAATTGTCTTTAAGAAACTATCTGCACTAAAAGAATGTAGTCTATTTCGTCGTAAAATCCTGTCGTCTTGTAAATATGGTTATGAGGGATTGATTGTACATGAAGGACGCCACAAATATTTTTCTCTGAGTCCTGAAATTCCATTAACTGATTTTCTTACACTAAGACAAAAAATAAATAAATAAAAATAAAAAACTAAAATACAAATAAAACTATTAGATTTTCTCATGAGGTGTATTATTTTTTTCACCTGAACACACACCGTATTCAAAACAGACTATCTTCATACAGGAGGCCTGAGAATCGATACAAAGCTCTGACACTGGAGACTCCTTCCATAAAGGTTAGAGGAAGCTTCACCATATCAAAATTCATATGTCTTCTCTTTTTAAACCACCTCCAGGTTTGTGGGATCACATCTCTGGGTCTGTGTGTGTGTGTGGACTTGGCATGTTCTTCTTGTGCTTGGTGGCTTTCCTCCTGGTTTCCTTCCCACAGTCCGAAGACATGCTTTGTAGGCAGACTGGTGTTTCCTAATTGCCCTGGAGCATATACAGTATAATTAGGTGTGTGCATCTTCTCTGCAATGGGATTGCATCACATATATAATACATATAATGTACGAGTAGATAGATGTTCTCAGATTATGCTAAGCAACCATCATGCAAATCCCTGTATAACTTTGGAAACTATAACATATTAAAAATTTAAGTCCTTTGCATGTTAGAAATCGCCCGTTAGTTCTCCTCTGCAGCTGTAAAAAAAAAAAAAAAAAAAAAAGAAAAGAAAAGAAAAGAAAAGAAAGCAAAAAACCTGAATACACCGAATGAGACAGAACCTTTTTTTCACTTCTCTATCTTTTTCCTCTTCAGCTGAAAGTCACAGTGGGAAATAATGGACTGCATAATAATGGTCCCAGAGGAGCAGATGTTGGCCACATCTCTCTATTGCAATACCAGGGAAGGCATTTCTAGAAAATTACATAAGTCACCAGGGGCCAGGCTCGGCATCGCAGTTTGTGAGCAGCTGGAGAAGATCTCAGTCAGAAAACCACCTATCAGGTCTATATTGGAAAACATCATGCCTCATCCCAGTCCCCAAGAAAAGTGGAACTAAAGATTCCAATGATTACAGGCCTGTGGCTCTGATGTGTCACATCATGAAAACATTTGTACGACTAGTTCTCCATCTCCTCAGACCTGAACTAGATCCCCTGCAGTGTTCGTGTTGAAGACGCCATCCTTTCCCAGACACTCTATACCTCAATAAGGATAAAGTCATATTCTTTGACTTTGGCAATCCTGACACTCTTACTGAGGAGCAATCTGACTGACATGCAGGTGGATTCAAATCTTGTGATCTGTATCACAGACAACACAGACTACCTCACCAGGAAGCCACAGTCTGTCAGGATGATGGACTGCATCTCAGAGACTTCAGTCAGCAGCAAAGGAGCTACTCAGGGGACTGTCTTCGCCCCATTTCTGCTCTCTCTCTCAACAGCCCTGACTTTACATACAAGTTGGAGTCATGCAGAAGTTCTCAGATGACACTGCCATTTGGGGATGTATCGAGGACGAACAGAAGGGCAAGTATAGGAAGAAGCCTGGTTGAAGAATTTGTGGCCTGGTGCAGTCTAAAGCAGCTACAGCTGAACATCACCAAGACCAAGGAGATGGTGATGGACTTGCGTCAGTCCAGGTGTCCCCTGCTACCTGTCTCCACGGAGGAGGACATTGAGATGGTAACGTCATACAAATACCTGGGGATGCAACTGGATGACAGACTGGACTGGGCAGTGAACACTGACTATATGTACAATAAAGGCCGGAGCTGGCTATTCTTCCTGAGAAGACTAGGATCTTTGCCATCTGCAAAAAGGTCCTGCTGATGTTTTACCAATTAGTCATTGCCAGTGTACTCTTCTTATGCTGGGGTGGTAGTCCTTAGAAGCAGGGATGCCACATGCTTGGACAAGGCGGTCAGGAGAGCTGGTTTGGTGGTTGGTTTGAAGATGGCCTCTCTTAAGACATTACTGGAGAGGAGGACATGAAACTAAGTGCTGTCCATCATAGCAAACCCTGACCACCCACTGCACAGAGCTTTTTCTGGGCAGAAGTGTGTGTTCAGTAGAAGACTTTTATCACAAAGCTGCTCAAGTGACACACTCAGGAAATCATTTGTCCCCAGAGCCATTTAGCTTTTCAACACCTCTCAAAAGGGGCGTGGGTATGCGGACTGGCCGATTTAGGTTTAAAGCTCTTCTAACACATTCATTCTACAATAACTCTTTCATATTTAAACTTCAAAGTCTGCTCATTTGATTTACTACGCAATACACATGGATGCAGTCACGCGTCACTTTCATGTTGTTTATTTGGACAATTATTACTATTTGCACTGTTGCCACTTTGTCGTTCACTATAATTGCACATCAAAGGTTGCACTGCATTTCACCTTGTATTATTTTTTTTTATTTATTTCATCTTCTTTTTTTACCTTAAAAAAAAAAAAAAAAGAATAGCTATATTACTCATGAATTATGTTCTTATATACTTATATGTACCAGTCAAAAGTTTGGACAGATCTTTTATTTCCTCTTACAATGTAAAGCAATACTGAAGGCATCCAAAATATACAATAATCTCCTTTAACCAGTTGATATTGAGATGTGTCGGACACTTATGCTCTGTAAATCCTTCATAACGCCCCTAATGTGAGGTGCTGTTTGTTAACTCTTGATTTCTGAGGCTGGTAACTCTAAATGAACTTCTCCTCTAGAGGTACCTCTTCAGAGGTAAGTTTTGGTCTTGCTTTCCTGGGAAGGTCTTCATGAGAGCCAGTGTCATCATGGGTTTTTACTAATGCACTTGATAATACTGTTCTTGCATGAACTTATCCAGACCTTCATGTCTTAAAATAACAACTGACTGCTGTTGTTGTTGTTACATAATTACCTAATGCCATAATGTTATTTTACAGTTTTGTCCAGTATTATTGCACAACTATACTATAACACACAAGATAGATAGATAGATAGATAGATAGATAGATAGATAGATAGACTGTCATAGCGACTTGATAAAGAATCTCAGCCGCCATGGATGGAATAAATGAACATTTTTAGATTCATTCGATATTATACAGTAGTATCACCAGTATACTTTTAAAAAATATATATACTTAAGTATACAGTTCTTAAGTATTTTAAAGAACTGAGAGCTGTGTTGGAAAGTAATGTATAAAATCCAAATTTCTTTTGGAAATGCATTGTCTTCTTGTTATATTGAGCGGATTCCTCTGACCTTAAGACGGCAACAGGAATTCAACAAAGAAGAAGCTAACAAAGAGCGCCTTGCTACAGCTTTGATAGAGCTGATTTCATTTTGGGGTTTCATAGCAACAGGGTTGGATACTTATGTGATCAGACCTTTTTAATTTGGAAATGATTTGTCAGACTATCTTGAATGTCAACTGTTCTGTATTATTATTATTATTATTATTATTATTATTATTATAGGCTGCTTCGTTCCGATTCACGGCACATACAGTAATAACAAGGAAGCCAGTTTCAGTTCCAATTTGTACCACTCCGAAATGGAGAAAAGTTCAAGGTGAGTACCTACGCAAGGCAATGTAATTAATAATAATTAATTACTCGGGATGAAATATTAATTTACTTTCCAGCTGATCAATTATGCATTAATAATGAAATTATCCATCTGTCTATTTTCCAAAGTCTATTTTTAGACATTGTTCCATTTTTAACTCATGTTTTTCCTGTGTTTGCAGAAAAGTTGGAAAGTCTCCAATTAGCTCTTGCCAGGAGACCTGTGGTACTGTGCCAGGTCTGAAGGATGGAAGCTGCTGACGGGAATTCACCCACAGCAAGGGGAAGTTGACAAGGGTGTGTTATAAGCGCTACTGCCTCTTTTTTCCAAAAAAACAACAACAACAACCAATTTTTTTTATTTTATATAAGTTTCTTTTCTAAAAGCTTGCATCAAAACACAAAAACACTTTCCCTGGTCAGAAAATCTGTTTATGTGGAGCGGCCATCTTACAACTAGTTACTACAGAAGTGAGAACCCCCACTCCTGTCCAAGCTGCTCTTTTGGGAAATTAATCAAGACCTTCTGAGCAATTAGAATTGAGAATGTAACAAAGCCAACGCAGTTAAGCCTTTTTGTTTCGTACCAATTTCTTTTTTTTTTTTGGTGAATAACTATGCCTGGTTTCTCTCTCTCTCTCTCTTGGTCTCATCCAGCAAGAAGAACTGGCAGGAAAATCAGGTATCTGGCTCCTTTGTTACCCTGCAGCTCCAGTCGAGAATATTAATCACGCTCTTTATCTCTATGTACCAACATATTGTAAATAAAAGAGGGGGGAAAAAACCACCCGGTGAAAATAATGTATTTACTTTCAAGACTTTAGAGTATAATAAATTTTCACCTGGCTCGTCCTACATACACTCCATGCATAATTGAGTTTCCCATTGCAAATACATTTGATTGATACCAACTGGCCAATCTGCAGTCATTTTGATTCATGAGTGTATAATTACTCATAACTAACTAATTAAGACTTCAATTAGGCGATCAGTTCTCAGACTCTCAGACTCATACTTCCAAAACAACCAGAAGTGGAAGTCGGTTTAGCTTGGCGGATTTTTATACTGTAAGATGGTAGGAAGAGTCTAATGAGACGGATTGAGTCAGAGGCAGGAGAATGGAAGTGCCTGATTTCTTTAATAGGTCCCAATCCTTTGGTGTGTGAGCACAGGAAATGAGGTTCAGACTTACATTTTATTCCACATTCTTTTTTACTAGCGTTAGTAAATTTACTATCTACTATTTTCATGGAAATTAACCTCCTGAGACCTGGAACCTACTGTACAGTTCATTGTGTGCAATGCATTTTCTCCTCACTGTTTTACTTTCTTGGTGGCTAAGTGGTGTCACCAAGCACCTTCAGCGTCCGGGTTCGATTTCTGCCTTGGGGTCTGTGTGCATGTTCTCCTCGTGCTTGGTGGGTTTCCTCCGGGTAACCCGGTTTCCTCCCACAGTCTAAAGACATGCGGATTAGGCTCATTGGCGTTCCTAAATTGCCCGTAATGTGTGAACATTGAATGGCCACCACGGTTACGCTGGACTACGGAGGATGCAAACAATAAGATGTTTGGTAAAAAGAATTAGGACATGTAGACAATGTAAAAAATGGGAAAAAATTCATATTCTCATATGAAGATGGTAAATACTGTACCTCAAACAACCACAAATGTGATAAGCAGAAAAGCATTTCAAAGCATTAAACCTACTACTACAGCCAAACTGGAAAAAGACCAGGTCACATCTTCATCTAGCCCTAAGATTACATTATTCCCCATTGTTATCAACATCAACTAATATTTTCTGTGTGATTTTATTAAGATACATGTGTTCCTTTTAAAGTGGCCAGTGAGCATATAAACAACATGCTGTCATTATTACTGTATAATGACCGGGTATTAAGGCTGAACATTGAATATGCGTCTGCTACATAAGCACTTTTTAAAGTTACTATACTTACATCTTTTCACATCGCTGTTGCCATAGCAACCGCTAGCAATGCCATTAATAAAGACGCAGCTCTTAGGAGTGATTTCAATGCAATTCAATTTTATCTTTTATAGCGCTTTTAACAATGTTCATGGTCGCAAAGTGGCTTTAGAGAATACAAAAAAGTGTTAGAAATTAATTTGAAAAATGTAAGGAGATGTGTATAAATTGTAGTTATCAGTATTGTGAGACGATCGCACTTTGCCGCCTGACGTCCGGCAAAAAGGGTTCACTGACACCCAAAAAATAGATGTGAAAAAAACAAGGGGGAAAAAATAATCCAAAAATGATGGCAATACTCGCAGTGGTGTTAAGTGAAAGGTGATAATTTAT
>JAQMYL010000001.1:32323724-32348643 GCA_030014365.1 Clarias pachynema | reverse complement strand
CCACAGCCCAATTTTACCCGCATTTGGCGGGTGGGCGGGTGCCAATGTCAAGCCCTGATATATATATATATATATATACACACACTCACACATTAGAGACTAGAAAAGAACAATTACACCCATCCTCTTCAGACTGAAATTCTACTTAGTTAGCAGTTCTTCTATTTTCCCTGGTGATTACTCCTACACTTTTTCTGTAAAATAAACATAATGATAATCATAATCAGGCAGGTGGTGGCTCAGGGTGTTATGGCTGATCAGAGGAGGTCGGCGGTTCGAGCAAGACCCTTACCCCTGTCTGCTCCAGGGGTGCCGTATAATGGCCGACCCTGCGTTCTGACCCCAGCCTACAGTACTAACAAGAAACTAGGATAAGTGAAAAAATAAAGCATTTCACTGTGCAGTAATGTATATGTGACAAAAAAAAAATTTTTTTGTGTGTGTGTGCAACCTCATATTAACATCTAAGCAATTCTTAAGTGTCCAGTTTCACATTTTATTCAGGAGGAATAAAGATAAATCAATGCTATTAGCAGAAGTCCACTAACCTAGTAGAGCAGAATTAAATCTGTCTAATGGCACATTTTACACTCTACCTGCTGCAAGTCACTCGAATCGTTTTAAGTTTAACAAGATCCTTCACAGGCAGCGCGGTGGTGTAGTGGTCAACACTGTCACTTTGCGCCTCCAGGGTCCAGGTTCGGGTCTGTGTGCATGTTCTGCCTGTGCTTGGTGGGTTTTTCTCCGGGTACTCTGGTTTCCTTCCACAGTCCAAGAAGGTTCGGTTAAATGGCGTTCCCAAATTGCCCGTAGTGTGTGAATGCGAGGGATTGGTACCCTGTCCAGGGTGTACCCCGCCTTCGTGCCCTAAGTCTCCTGGAATAGGTTCAATACCCCCCACGACCTGGTATACAGGATAAAGCAGTAACGACGATGACTGAATGAGTGAATGAACATCCTTCACCAGTGCTCTGCTATTGTTGCTGTTTTATTGTAGTTCATAATGCCATTGAAACTGCTATGTGATCTCATTTTGCTCCATCGATAACATTTACTACAGTATGTACAGGCCTCCTAGCATTAGTAATGGCCGCTTTCGTTGACTTTTCAACCTTCTGCCATTTGCCGAAAGGTACAACAGTGTCCGAGTATGTGTACTGCCAGTATGTTGAACGGCATCTTCCACTTTAGGGAATCTGCCCCTGGCCCCTCATAACACCCACATCTATGCATCATAGTCTTAAATCCCATGACACCTCATAAACAATATATACAACATAAAAAAAAAAACATACAAGCTATTCTTCCACCACTGAAGAATGGGAAGATATAAATATAAAAAAATATAAATATATATCTCAAGTTATTTTATCAGCTCTTTTGTAACTTAGAGGACATGAACAATCTGAACTCCTCCCAAGCAGCTTCACAGCATTGAAGTTTAACTCGACAGATACTTTTATTTGAAAGAGCATACTGAGACTAAGCACAGCCTGAAGTGTCTGGATAACCAAACGTGGGTGGTTTCATCAGAACAAAAAGTGATGTTCTAAACAGAAGGATGCTTGTGTACACACACACATCTAATGCAATCATATCTACTGCACTTATTGCTGCAAAACAGACACCCTGGCGTACCCCTAGAATTCTCTGAGACATTTGATGGAAGCAAATCAACTAAAGGAGGTGTCGAACCAACACAAATGGACAACTACTGTATGTGTTATAAGCAAATAAACAACTGCGGTCCATTGTTGATTGTATTCCTGTAAGTGTTTTATTACATGTTCATGAACTCTGAGGATGTCATGAAGTACAAAGACATTGACAGCCACAAACCTGGGAATTGCCGAGGAAATTCCATATACAAAACAGTGAAGAAAATGGGCTTGAACAATAGACCTAGTCTAAAGCTTTGTGATAAAAAATTAATTCAACCATCTTGTTCTTCCAAAATATACCCTATATTCTACTATTTATTCTATTTTGTTAATAAGCCGAGGTGGAAGGTAACTGAGGACTACTTCACTAAGTAAAAGCACACATTTTCCGTATCTATACTTTACTTGGGTAGTATTATTAGAGGTATCTTTTTACTTTTACTCCGCTACATCATACAGCAAATATCTGTACTTTTACTTAACTACATTCATGCATGGCTTTGTGTTACACAACTACAATGGTGCGTAGTATTTGAAACAGGACTTTTGCCACCTGCTGACTATTTGGAGTAATCATAGACTCATAATGATGTAACGGGTTTTTGAAATCAGACGATGGATGTAGACAGTGATGAAAGCAGGACGTTCACAATCAGGAAGCTGAAATAGATCGAGAGAGAGAGAGAGATTTTTTACTATGAAGAAGCCTACTGTGAGCTAATACAAGACCGGTACTGTTGATGTTGTTGGTCTTTCAGCTGATCCTGTTAAGTGGTTGTCCGAACAACAAATTGGCGATGGTTTTACGCCAGATGCTCTTCCTGACACAACCCTCACATTTTATCCCACCTTGGGACCAGGACTGCGTTCAATGGCTGGGGTTTGGGCATTAGCTGGGAATCGAACCCGGGCCTTCTTTGTGGCAGACGAGAAACCTACCACTGAGCCACCAATGACAACCAAGACATGTACTTTAGATACTTAAATGAATTTGAAGGTGAGTGCTATGGATGTTTACTAAAGTAAACATGTACAGTAAGTGGAGGACTTCTACATTTACTTGAGTACTATTTCCCCCTAGGGTACAGTATTTGTGTACTACATTGTGTACCACTGCAGTTAATAAGTTCCATGCTGTCAGCAAAAATCAGGATAATGTGCTTATTGATGATAAATTTTGGAACCATAACATGTTTTGATATTTGCTGTCATATTATAACATCACAAAATGTTAGAATATACCAGTGCACAGCTCTTACATGATGTATATTTTATGTTTTAATAAATATATACTGTATATAAACAGCAACCGATTTCCTTGTTCTGGGACAGGAGGCAGTTTGATTTCTGCTCTAAAGGGTCTTTTGCACAAGGTGTTAAAATTGCGTTAAGTGTTAAACCATTCCAGGATTAATGAACTGCGATCGAAGGGAGGTGGGGTTGAATTGGTTTCAAAGCTGGAATAGATCTATCTCAATTTGCCCGTCAAAGCCTCCAGAGGCCGGAGACAATCGTGTTAAGAGGCCAAGGCGAAATAGCTATTTCTGCGCTATCGAGAGAGCCATCGAGAGGAGGAGGAGGAACAGGGGACGAAGTTTATGGCACACACCTGTACTGTGAATAATGAGCGGAGCCTGCGATGCTGCTTTCATCTTCAAGTGTGTCACGACTTGGCTTTCATCTCCATCTGCCAACCCTTTACAGCTCCTTAACCCGAGGAGGAATGGATGCTTTTCCATGTCTTGAGGATATACCTTACTATGGATCCTGCTTTTCCTTAGTTTTTCTGATGCGAGTGCTGATGGATACATACAGTATCTCAAGGCACGCACACACTCACTGCAGCTTAGCTTGCAGAAATAAATGAGCCGATAGCGTCATCACTCAGTAACTATGACGTGCACGGATGTTGGTTTTGGGCAAGTCAAGGGTGTTACTTGTAGACATTTCAATTAGAACAAGCTATATATATATAAAACACATGGATCATGAAATGTAACGCTACAAGGATAAGAATTAAGAAAAATGACTCAAAATGTCTCAACAAATCGAGGCCTGAATAATGAGTACTGTTATGCGCGCCACTCAGTGAGTCGGCAAATTAATACGACATATTCAGCTCGCGGAGTTTGTGGGGAAACTCTGACAGGCTGAATAGCGATTAGCCATAATTGCCGCTTTGATAAATTAGCATATGCCAGTCTGAGTGTCGGGTGATATCAATTTGAAAGCCTGCGCCTGACATGCAATGTTCTGTGTCTAATCAAATTGAACCAGATCCACTCTTTATTAGGCGTTGTAACACGATAACCTGGAATGAGAAGGAATGTCACAGTGAGGACAAATGCTAACGGTATCTTGTAGGTTTTTTCAAAGATATACAGTATTACCTACAGTATATCATGATTGTCTGATTATATGCAAATCGTCTTTGTCTTTTCATTTGAACATGTTTTGAACGGGATCTTAAAGTCCACTTATAATGAACGAGAGGGTAAGCTGTGGCTCCGCCCGCGGGCTGATCCTGGCACCCTCCGTGTTACTAGTACTGTACGTGCAAATGGAGTGTGTGGTCAACTCGCTGCCACCCCTCACACTCACACCCCTCCAATGTTTCGGCAGCCCTTACTTCTGCCTGTCTACCTGCAGGTTACAAAATCCAGGGTTTCAGTAGATATGAGCTCGGCCTGACGTACCTGTTTTTCGTTACTGTTAGATTCTTTTCCCCTTTTCATGTTTTGGTTGGACCAACTTTTGGTCTCACCAAAGACTGGTGGTGATGCTGCAGACTGTTACGTCACAGTAGGTCGTCACAAAAGTTGCTGCCGCTTCTCATGCTGTCCCAATATTTTGGCACCCCTACTCCTGCCTGTCATATGTGCTGTCACTGTAGACGCTCTGAAGTCTGATCCGAGGTTTCAGTAGCTATGATCTCGGCCTGACGTACCCGTTTTTCACGGTAGACGACGCTGCCTACTGCCACAGTCGATGTGGAACGCCCATGACATTCTCACAGTATGGCTTTTAGACTTGATGTTGATGCTTAAAACTTGTTGATTGGCTTATTGCCAACCTGTATGTACAAACACCGCCAGTCTATACGAAATTACAATAATAATAATATAAAAAATAAAAAAACAACACAAGAATTCATCAGTGGATATTTGAAATAAATCGCATTTCAGATCAGAGAAACTTGATAAATCAATTACTAGGAATTTCAAGCGTCCATGTCATGACTTACTGCCTGCTCTGCTCTCTAGCAATCTTTGTGCTTTAGATGAAGCAATCTTGCAGAACGTTTAGCTTTTTCCTGGTTCAATGCCTCTCCTCTCCTCTCCTCTCCTCTCCTCTCCTCGGACCAACACGTTATCTCTAAGGGTAGGGAAACCTTTGACAGGATGTGCGGTGGCGCTTCTGATTTATAGCACCCTGCACTGATAAACCTACTCCTTTAGGATTTACAGCACACCCACAGCTCTCCTGCTAGCTGGCTGCACTGGCCTTGACCCACTTCTAACCTCAGCATCCCTGGAGTCCCTACACAATTCTTAACACACCAGTAAAAAAAAAAAAAAAAAAAAAAAAGGGGGAGGGAGTTCTCTTTTTAAAAAATCGCACCGGGGTAAAGATTTACACAAGTTTTACACCTGTTTAGAGGCCCAATGTTGCTTCCTTAGTCGGAAGATTTAAGGTGGATGTGGCTAATTAATAGTGGAAGGTTAAGGCTCCTGCTCTGAGTGCCTGTGGGATTGAGACTCCTCCTGAAGAGAGTGATGCGGCGGTGCTTTATTACTACTTCTACTCCAGCTCCCTCACCTCTTTATCTGCTCAAAAAGATTTAGCTCTTTTTTCTTTAGGTTCGAGGTTGTTGATTTTTTTTCCCTTTAACTGTGCCAGCAGCAACATCACATGACATCACGTGACGTGACATCACCTATTCAATGTGATTCAGGGTTTAACATGCCAAATGAATCCTATTTTTTCCCCCATTCCTATGACTAGACAAACGAAAACCCGTCAGCCCTTTCTTCCTGTTTGTGGAACATCAGTTGCCAGATGATGCTTCATTTAGCTTGTAAAATTAGCAGTCTTGAAAGCATCCTGGAAGACGGCGGGGAAAGTGCTGACGCCGACGCCTATTCGTGGGCTTTTGTGCGTGTCTTAATTGCACGGCTGTTTGGAGTTGTGTCCTTTGGGCATGAATTTGTCAATGACTGATTTATGTTGTGTTATTTCTTTAATGGGGTTTTTCATAAACTCCGATCCCCCCGAGGCTGCAGCTGCACGGGGACAATTTCTCTGTAGAGTCCCGAACACTTGGACACTTCATTTGGAAAACTGCAGCAGGATGGTGCTTTAACAAGACTATTAGCAGCACTGATTGGGATGTCCAGCGCGTTAGCTGTGAATAAACAATCACACGGTCCGTTAGTATAAATCATCAATCAATATATTAATAATTGCTTTCTACCTTTTTTGTTTTATTGCTATTAATTTTTTTTGTTTTGCAGAAGAATTGTCAGAAATCGATTGTTCTGTATATACACGTTTTGCTTATTTCGTGCTTTCTTTAGATTTAGTTTTCTCTTGTAATCGTTTTTATTGTGTTTGTTTTATCTGTTTTGTCTCACTTGTGTCTCATTCGTCTACTCAATTGTCTGTTTCTTTTCTTATACTGTGAAAAAAAGTGTTTATATTGTGCTAACCTTGATTTTTTTTCTTTCCTTCCGACTGGAGTTGTTTGTATTGTCTGATTTCACTTCTGTTCTGTCTGGGATTCTTGTAAAAAATAAAATCTAATGCAATTCCAATGAGCTGCTCTATAGAAGAGAATTGTGGATTAAATATGACTGGATCTTGGTGCATAGTGCTCAGTTACAGTTACGGCAAATGATTTATGGAGCAAATGTGATCCAATTATTATATGACGCGTTTAAGGTTTTTAAAGTGTTATGATTTAAAAAATTTTTTAAATCTGGACTAAAAAATAGAGAATTGTTCTCTTGTGGAAAAGTTCTACCTCGCCATCGTCTTTTAAACTCTTGCCACAAAATGGAAGGAAGAAGACACTGCGAGGTCAGTTTTTCATATATGCAGGTCCTTTGAGGGTGTACTGTGGTACTGTGGTACTGTGGAGACGTTGGCAGCGGATCTTTGGGTGCAGTGGGTTGTGGGTGGGGAACCTGCATTGGCTTTTCTGTGTATTTGGACTAGACGGGTCGGTCTTTGGTCCCTGTGGGCGTGGGTGAGACTTGGGTGTCCATGATCCCGTCAGCAGTTTACTGGTGTATAGTTGGTGATCAGTGCTGTTAAGTTTACCTTGTGTTAATGTTCTTGCTGATTGGTTGCATTTTTATATTTAATATGTATGGAAAGTACAGTACAGTATAATCCCATTAAAGTATTATGTTTTTAATATTTTATTCATAAACTGTCTAGAAATTAAACCCTTTTCTGTAAGTCTACGGGACATTGCACGGCCAAAAACACAAAATAAAGTGTTTTTAGGTAGAAAATGATCCTGTTATTATATTAATATTTTCCTGAATAAATTTTCAGTATGTTTTTAGAATGAGATTTTTTTTTTCTTTTTTTCTTTTTTCTTTTAATACGAAACGCATGAAAACACACTTTGCTCGGCGGGTAGATTTTACAGTCCCAGTCATCACAACCTGGATAAAATTCTCAAAGTACCGTATTTACTTAAAGCCTAAATGCAGGTGTAGAATATAGAATAGTGTGTGTGTGTACTGTATACTGTATACTGTACATGATAGTTATCCTCCAGCTGTGGTCTTATAACATCTACCCAGATTTTCCCCCCATTTTGTGCTATTTTATATTAAATAGCAGCTCTGGTTTAAAATTCATGTAATAATTCTAATAGATTACTGTTTCCATAGCAACAGGGATTTAAACGTAGCATACTACGAAATAAAAAAGAAACAAACACAGGATAATCATTAATATACTATAGTGAAAGTTTCTGTAAGAAGGCATTTACTCAACATTTACAAAAGTGTCGACTGTCGAAGCTTTGTAATACTGTAGGACTGTAGGATGGTGGGATTGTAGGATGTTTTCCACCACGTATACAGTAAATCTTCAGAATGGGAAAGTTTTTACACTTTCTGGTTCCTCAGTAACATGACAAGCTGTATTTCTTTCTTTCATCTGAGACAGAAAACCATACATAGAGTATGTTTAGCGAGACAAATGATACCAGAACAACTAGCTACGGTATGTTCTAGAAACACAACTGGACATCAGAAAATGTTATGCGATGTTATTGCCGTGTGTATAGAAAAAGTATTCAGCCTCGTGAAATACTACTCCGGTAACGGATAATCGAATGGTTTAGACATCAGGAAGAAAAGGTTTGTCTCCGTGACTTTAAAGTTTCAAGGCCTTATTGCAGGTCTGAAAGGTTGAGACTAATGTAGTGTTCCATGAAAGCACTTTAAAAAAAAAATGCAAGCCTGACATTTGGTCTTTCATTTCACGTCTGCCTCTGAAGTGTAAAGGTGACAGAGTGAATTTAAAAGGCTTTGTCTCAATTTGCCCGTGGCACCTGAAGCATGTTTCTTTTGAACATGGCAGCAGTGCAACGCCACCCTGCTTGATTTCATTTCAAGGACTCCTGTACGAGTGTGTGTGTGTGTGTGTGTCGGTGTGTGTGTTGATGTCCTCGTGAGCGTATGAAGTAATGCTCTGAAATCCTCTGTTTGACTTTGCATTGGGATTAATTGAAATTCCATGCGACGTTGTAGCCTTTTAATTATGTTGAAAATAATGAAATTCCAATCTACAATGGGAAAAATCATTTCAAACAAGAAAAAACAAACAAAAAATAAAAAGGTGCCCCATACAGTACTGTATGTTCCGCTTTCTCTTCTGCTGCGTGGGCGTGTACCTCAAGGTATTGCATATTTATGAGAGCCGCTTGATTGACAGCTGCTGCCTCAACCATAACAGACCAGGTACTAGATTAAAGCACGGCGTAGGCTGGAAATAACATCGCATCAATCACAACTTAACCGCACGAGCTTGAAGCGTGTATTCATTTAGAAAACATGGACCCGCACCTAAACCTAAAAATATTCAAAGTCTTGTAAGAACATCACAGATTGTGTGAACTTACTTAGCGGACTCGTAGCTTTTTTTCTCTGAGGTGTCTCTGATAACAATACACCGTCTGGCAGACATAAAGCAGTAGTGTATCTTATACGGGGTGATTCACTCGAAAGAGGCCCCGGATATCCTATGATAACTCTAGATAGGAAGAAGCAATCTGATGGAAACAATATATAATATGCTCCTCAGTATAAGGAGCTTCGAACATGCCGGGATGCCCCTGACTCAGACCGATAATGTAGACGCCAGACAGCCATTGTACCCGTAAGTGCTGTACCCCTTCACTTGACTTCTCAACCGGATGGTGGTGTACAGTAACGAGCAGCGCGTCTTCATAGCGCGAACCGACTGGGTCACCAATTTGTTTAAGCGATGTCAGAGGTAATGTAGGAAGAAATATTGTGTTCCTGACTGGGAAGATTTGAAGTTAAACATCCAACGTAAAATTGCTGCTATTCCTCCCATGGCCTTGCGGGTACGTTAAGGAACATGGAGTGCTGCGTCGAAATGTGTCTGGCAGAAAACGGAGATCACATCCAGCACTGCATTTTTGCAATCAATTACAACATACGTCAAGGTACTGTATGTAGCGCACTGTATGTTTTTGGTTCAGATTGCTTCATCTTAGCTCTTAGCGAGAGTTATTGCAGAATATTCGGTTATTAGGTTATACAGTCAAGCCCGAAATTATTCATACCCCTCGCACTAACTTAAAGTTACTTTTATTCAACCAGCAAGTTTTTTATTTAAAATTATTAAATTATTACACATCTTTTATTTACATTTGAACAAAAGCTGGCATGTCCAAAATTATTCATACCCTTCTCAATAATCAATAGAAAAGCCTTCATTGGCTATTACAGCAATCAAACGTTTCCTATAATTGCTGAACAGCTTTTTGCATCTGGTCTCCACTGGTCTCCCAACTCTTTCAGGTTGGACGATCTCCTTGCCATCACCCTGATCTTTAGCTCCCTTAGCTGTTTTTGTCTGCTAACCATTTCGTCACCACTTTTGCTGTGTGTTTTGGGTCGTTGTAGAGTTGAAATGTCCACTTGGACTATTTGGAATTGAGTAGAACTTTGGATTTTCCCACTGACTGTGAAAGTTTGCGACATGACAATTTTTTGTTTAAATGTAAATAAAAGCTGAGATTTTTTTTTCCCACAATGATGCCTCTTGTTTTATCGTCTTATTATCTTTTGGTAGAAGCCTGTATCATATGAATAATTTCGGGCTTGACTGTATGTATACACACACACACACACACACACATTAGGTGGTGGTACTATTTTGAGTTTCTATACTTCCTCCCTTTATTCTTTTCTATTCCATATTAATCCCCGAAATTGTGAAATTTGAAGCAACAAAAGGCCTTTAAAAAAAAACAAAACAGTAACAACAACAAAACAACACACATGATTTCACCCCCCCCCACCACCCCCCGCCCCCCTGATCGTCTTCTCATCGATTGTGCAGGCTTTTAGCGTCTCGCTCCTTGACTCTTCATTAACAAAGCCCTTTATGTACAGCACCCCAGGTGCTCACTAAACAGCGACGCGATGCTTTGTGCTGGAGCCTCCAGGTATCAGGGCCTCTCGCTCTGAGTGCAACAATGACGATTCGCACGCATTTACAGCACGATTATCGACTCTTTTCCTTTCTGCTTGTTGTTAAACACTGTTTTATGTGTAGTTGAGGATTAAGGAAAAGGATTAGCTCAGGTTTTTTTTTTTTTTTGCTGGCATGGCGTCTTTTGTCGACTTTGGTTGTTGCTCTTGGAAAAGTAAGCGATAAATACGAACAACCTGAAGCTTAACGGAGTTCATTATTAACCGCATTAACCTAGGTTTGTTTTTTATTATCCACAAACAGTGGATCAACCAGAGATTGTAATAATCATTTAATAAAAATACAATAATAAATACAAATAAAAAGAAAAAAAATCATAGTTTGAAATTGACCTTCAGGGCAAAACAGAAAGTTTTTTTTTTTTTTTATTCTTTGTCAAGGACGAGAGGCAAGATCTAACTTTTGGGTCCATAACCAACCTGCGGGTGAAATTATATATTTTTTAAAAAGGCCTGGAAACTAAGAAGCTAGTCGATTTTAATTACCTACATCAATTTCCAATGAATTATTTATTGAAATAAGTCTAGCATCGGTACTACTGTTTCACATCACCCAATAGGCTTCCTACAAAAGTTTCAGTCCGAATCCCATCCAGACCTTGGAGAAATAAAGTCGTAAGCACAGGTGGGAGAAAATAATCAAACTTCTAAACTGACTACTTTGCCACATATTGAACTAGAGCTAATTAGGCAATTTATCAACATAATTCAAAAATGAAATCTTTAATTGTTTAAGTATGCTCTATTATGTTCCCACATCGACCAGCATTATTTTCCATTAAAATACCCATTAAATCCATCTGTGTTAAAAACAAACAAAACAAAAAAACAAAAACAAAGGAAATGCAACTAATGGAGGCTGTCCACCAAAACCCAGTGACCGAGTAAAGAGGAGAACATTAATCACAGAAGCAACCAAGAAGCCAAGCTGGAAAGTTCTCCAGCTCGGACATGAGGAGCCTGAGGAACTTTACAAAGCTGGGCTTTATAGAAGAGAAGAAAGCCGTATGAGCTCACATGAAAGTTTCCCCGGTCCAAAAACGAGCTCTTGGGTCTTAGTACAAAGCAGTACTGGGCTTTTAGGTTTTTACATTTTCCCACTATGTACCATGTTGGTGGGAACATCACGCTGAGAATGACCTTCTCGGTTGCTTTGGTTTTAAATTTAGGATTATTTTTTTAAGTAACCATTTCTTGTATTAATATATCCTTCATTAACACTGGTGGAGCTTTGGAATATAGTTGTAAAGATGTTAGAAAAACACACTACTGGGTTTGTCTTCATGATGCTGTTTGTTTCACACCTTCTAACTACAATAATTTAGGTTCTTCAGTGGGGCAAATACTTACGCAATCACGATTTCTTCTGGCTTAATTTTCATCAGTACAATTTTTACACACACTTTTTTTTTTTACATTACTTTTTATTTTCACCCCAATATTATGGGATGTTTTGAGTCGACTTCATTTCAGGTCAAGATGATGATTACAAAAAGTGGAAAAGTTCAAGGGGGATGAAAACTTATACTTTGTTTGAGCAAGAGATTAATTATATCACTGGATAGAGATTGTATAAATATTAAAGCATGTTAAATAAGCAAATATAATTCTCCACATTGTCTTGCTCATGACTGGACATGCTTTCTTTTTTTATTTAATGTTATTATTTTATTATTTATACATAATGTAAATGTAATTTGTATTAAGTTTTCTATATTTCTAATTTAAAAAAATATCTTATTTCATACTTTATATACATTCTTATTGAAAACTCTTTATTTTTCAATTCTTTTTATTTTCAGGTCATTGGCGGTCGTATAAACATTTCACTTTGTATTACACTGTGTATGACTGTATGCGACAAATAATTTTGATTTGATTGAATTTGATTTCATATTAGATTTAATTTTTTTTTTAACGGCAACGAATACAAAACCAGAGAGTGAATACAGTGCATTGCAAAAGTATTTACACCCCCCCGAACACGTTACATCCACAATCGTAACTGTATTTTATGTGACCAGCACGAAGTAGCACATAATTGTGAAGTAGAAGAAAAATGATAAATGCTTTAAAAAATGTTCTACAAATAAAAATCTGAGAAGTGATGCTGCTTGTTCATTAATGTTCTCTAACAAACCTCTGAGGGCTTCACAGAACAGCTGTATTTATACTGAGATTAAATTACACATGTGGACTCTATTTACTAATTAGGTGACTTCTGAAGGGAGTTGGTTCCACTGGTGTCAGTGTAAAGGAGGCTGAATACAAATGCATGACACACTTTTTAAATGTTTCTTTGTACAAAATTTTTGAAAACTTATAATTTTCCTTCCACTTCACAATTATGTGCCACTTTGTGTTTGTCTATCACATAAAATCCCAATAAAATTATTTTACATTTGTGGTTGTAATGTGACAAAATGTATCAAGTTCAAGGGGTACGAATACTTTTGCAAGGCACTGTATGTCTGTATGTAGCTAACAAGAAAAACGACACAAAAGTCTTTATGATAAATAACACCCTTTATGTCAGTGGATGAGATGTACGATATACTATAAATAAACAGCGAGGATAATTAATAACCAGTTAATTACTAAATGACCAAACAGGTCACACTTGTTCTTTTTGACATATAACACAGATGTAGGCCGTCACCATACGGTAAACACATGCCATTCCCATGTTCAGTTACCTTTGCCGCCTTTACATGACCATGGAAAGTGTCGAAACTGAAAATTGCGATGACCTGGCTGTAGACCTCGGCTCCTCTTCCCGATACACAACATTAGCCAGTTTATGAGGCCAGTCGATCTTGCGGACCGTGCACACACTTCATTTAGTTTCCAGATAAACAGGGCCAACCTCATGCACAACAGACCAAATATTTGTGCGAGAGGCGATTCTGCGTACTGCAGCGCTCGAGATTAAGCAGAACGCTTGCTGAGTGATTAAATGGTCCTAAAAATTGACAAGAAAGCACAAGCTGTAAACAACAGCGCCGGCGGTACCGAGCGAATACTGAGTGCGTACTGTGTTTGTAGAGAGTGACCGGAAAATATATATCAACATTTGGGAGCGGACTTCATTCTGATTCCGTGCGAGTTTGAAACAGTTTACTGTCACAAAGATTTATGAGCATTTTATTAAATCCAGTAAACGAAAAATCACTTCCCGTGATAAGCATCGCCTGATTAAGATGCTGCACGTGTCCTCTGTTGACTTTTATGCAAAATTAATACTCCTATTTATCGTGATTTAAATAGCGTTAAACGCTAATCAAGTCCATGAGCATGAATATCTCAGATTGCATTTAATTTAATTATTTCTAGTCTTTGTGCAGGAATGTATTTAATTGTAAATCTTTTTCTAGTCCTTGGACAAAGACATGTTATTTAAAGGTCCCATATTTTACAATTTTTTAAACTGTTAACATGGTCTTACAGCTCAGCCCAAAATCTGTGTGTGTGTGTGTGTGTGTGTGTGTCGTAATAATCAAGCTGAAATACCTCTCATATAGTATAATGTGTTTTCTCATACCTCCGGTTTCACTCCGTCGGTGTCACTCCTCTTCCAAACATGCTGTCTCAGCGTCTCGGTAAATGAGCTACCGCAGAGCCATGCCCTACTAGAAGAGCTGAGCCAAACTGGGCGGAGCTGAACAACAAACCACGGGAGGGTATCTTCTTACTGTATATGAAGTCACGTTAGGGGGAAATATCTAATTGGCTTGTTTAAGCCCCAGGCCAATACAAAAATGAAAAAAAAAAAAAAAACATTTAAATTTCAAATAAATACAGTTTTTCATTTTTTGAGAATAAAACATTTACTTTAATGGAATGTCTTTTAAACAGGTACGCTCCTTTAATCACTTTTGTTATAGCAGCTATAAGTCAAAAGTTTGTCCTTTTCAGGCTCACTTGTGATCTTAAATTTTTTTTTTAAGGAAAAGAAGCCTATAAAAAACATACAAACAACAAAAAAAAATGAAGACTTTCATCTTTTATATATATATATATATATATTGAACTGATAGCGCTATCTTCCGAGTGTGTTCCGCTGCCCCTGGCGGTGTTTGCGACCAAGCAGTTAGAAAGATGCAGTTGGTGACGTCACATGTCTCTCGTGATAGCCTAAAAACTAGCCTGGTTGGTATATAAATATCTAATATATATATTAGTTGGTATATATTTATGTACCAACCAGGCTACGAGAGACATGTGACGCCACCAACTGCATCTTTTCTATCAGCTTGGTCGCAAACACCACCAGGGGCAGCGGAACACACTCGGAAGATAGCGCTATCAGTTCCTTCCGCTTGCGTAAGCTCATAGACGCACATGATTGGCTAGAGCCTTGACTGATGTGAGAGCGCTAGAGTTCCTTCCACTACTTCTCCCAGAGAGAGCTCGGCCAATCAGATCTCTCTAGGTTCTCAACTGCGGGAGGCTACGGCATTATAAACGTCACGACTATGTCACTCGGGGACCAACATGGAGACGTTCCACTGGTGGAAAACTCACTATTACAAAACGCTGGCACTGGAGACTCCTTCCAAATTACAGTGCAGAAATGTCTCCTGATTTATTATTTAATTAGCCTAACATCACGTTTAGTTTTGTGGCGCCTCATGACATTTGAACCAAGAAGTGTGAGTATAAACAGCTACAACGTGATGTCGAAATGTTTGTGTACTCGCAGTGCACACTTCTTTCTTCCATAGGGTTTATACATCACGCGTGTCAGATTGTGCTGCTGGACCATTCCTTACTCTCACTCGCACAGATGTCACACAATAGACATAAAAGTTTAAGCTCAGAAGGTGACCATCGATTTTAGACAAACTCCATCGCTGAATAGGAATACGCGCAATTTGCGCCTACTCGAAGAAGAACGATTGGAAAGAAATAGATCCGTCTTCTACAGAGAGTGAAGAAAACAACCAAACAAACAACAGGACAAGAAAATGACCACGTGTGGCCATCGAGCCCGACGGCTATTCGTTAAAAAGTATGACTGAGCACCTCAGGGTTTGTTGTTTACGACGAGAAACCTGTGTCAGGACTCATCAAGTAGAAATCATGCAAAAACATCACGTCCGATATGCATGATGGATTAAAACTCAATCAACATCAACAGCTATTTACCAAATACAGAGTCGTTGCTTGGTTAAAAATGATTCGCACTTCACTGGAAATTCTATCCCGAAACATTACAAGAGCACAACGAGAATGTTCAAAGAGTAATCATAGTGTGTACATTCGTACAGCTGTGGCCTGCTGTGCAGTGGAAATGGAATAATTAAGCTAATTATTTAGAACTGTTTATGAGGCTGTATTCTTGATTATACAGAACAGTGGAAAATAAAGCAGACTTGAATGCCAATGAGCTCACTTAAGTTACAACCATACATCAGTTGAGGCACTTAAAAATAGTATTTTTAACCAAAATCGTTTGGGATTGGTATCAGGAAAGTGCATTTGTGTTCCCGGTAAAACATTTGCTTTTTTTAATTGGATCTACGATAGACATCAAATACAAATATTTCTATGAAGAGTAAAATAGTCTATATCAAACACCAAAACCAGCAGTTCCTTTGTAATAAAAAAACAAAAACAAAAAAGTCAGACTGTTAACATTTCATCAAAACAAATAAATAAATTAGTTCTGAATGTTACTTGTTAGCTACAAAGTTTGACCGCTTCGTACTGTGTGTAATATCGATGTTTGGCGCCGAAAGCCTGCAGCGCCACGAGAATTCGTGACACCTCTGAAGTCGAGAGTTTGAGTCTGTGTCGAAGGAGACATGAGAAAAGATCCAGAGGCATTGGACCTGCAGGAGATAACCGATTGACTCGGTATCGGATCTCAATCAGCTCCTGCAACGCCGAGTCCTGAGATCCCTGCGTGTAAGGATAGTCCAGCTGCAGGATCAAATCTCGAATGGCTTCTGGGTCGAAGTGTACGCTGTATCCAAACAGCTGAATGCTGTTCATTTTCATGTAGCCGACATTCTGCGAGCCATTTCTGTTCGCCATGTCTGAGTCGGCTGTCTCGTTCCCCTGAGCACCATCGCTCTGGATTCTGCTCCTCAAGTAGAAATGGACGGTTTCGAAGAAGCTCTTCCATCGGTTTCCCAATGTCAAAGTCCAGTTGTAGCAGTCCACAGGGGTGCCTAACCTTGTTTTCTCCCAGTCAGGGTACCCGTTTTGGTTCATAGGCATCGTCCAGCTTTCTGAGTGACTCCCGCCGAACGGGTTCACCGAAACGGAGAGGGTGGGCTCCAGGGTTGAGTTCTTCATCATGCAAATCTGTGCTGAAATTCCTAGCAGCATGTGTACCCGGCTTGACTTCGATTTATTGCTCTTCAGAGTCAGGAGCATCCTTTTTCTCCATGAAGGTTCAAACCAGGTGTTGAGTTTGACGTCACTGCTCACGAAGATACCAGATAGGGCTAGGTGGGCGTCGCGTTGCTCTAGGAGATCACGCAGTTCCAAGTCCTGCATTTCCGTCTCCGTGCCGATGTACTGTTTCGTGGGACTCGGAGCGGCAGGGCGACACAGTCCCTGGCTCAGTGCGAAGCCGCTGTTGCAGCTCGAGCAGCGTGTTCGATTTTCCAAAGAGCATGATGCGCACCGGCTTCCGGTGCCAACTGAACACGGGATTAAACCCTGGCAGGACAGCTGGCCTCCCGGGCACACGCAGCTCCGCATCACCTCCGAGTAGATTCCTGGACTATCGGCTTCACTGCAGTATAGAAGGGAAAGGACACGCTGTAGCCAGTATCCGAGACGCCTGGAGACAAAACAAATGAGCAAAACAAGAAAAAAGTTGGGGAGTACAAGAAGAAACAAGCAATAAGCAACCATATAATTGCATGTGTGCAAATTACAGCCTGAAACACAATGCTGTAACAAATGACTCAACTCTAATAGATGGCAAGTGAACTATTTGCCTTTAGGACTGGTGATAATAGCCTTGCATTACAGGAAAAAATCTGCCTTTAAAAGCACAATTTTAAAAAGCCCACTAGTGCCTACTAATAGCTTTAAAGGTTGCAGTATGAGGTGGAATAACACATTATGGTCATTAGTGCTAAAATGCACAGTAGGGTCCAAAGGGCCGAATTTAGTACCAAGAATCATTTCATGTACAAAGAAAGGAGCATATTTGTCGGAGAACATCGGTTTGTATTCTTTTTAAAGCCAAGAAAAAAACAGATTCATAGTTAGATTCGTCAGCCAATTGTCCACCACGGTAGCTGATTGGAGGCTGGATGTTGTAGATTTAAATTATATAAACATCCATTTTTTTTGTTTATCTATGTACTTTAAGGATAAGTTATTCTCACTGGTTGGACTTCTGGGGTTGCAAAGGACAAACATTGCTGAAGCAAGAAATTCAACCCTTGGTTGTACACTGCTATAGGGAAATGATCAACAATGGGTTGGCCTGGTGTAGAGCGGTTAGTGCGAAATGCTCTTATTATCGGTGTTGGCGGACGTTACTTTTTAAAGTAACTAATTACATTACAAAATTACTGTCTTTTAAAAAGTAATCAGTTACATTACTGCGTTATTTTCTGATAAAAGTAACTAGTTCGAGTACTTTTCCATTGCAGAAAATGAAAACTCCTTTGTGATTCCTCATGCATGTTGTTTTAGTCAAGACCTTAATACTTATTCTAACATCATCACTCAACGAAGTTTGACCCATAATCTGTTACCTACTAATAACCCTATCTCACCTACGCGGTTTCGTGCGGTGGCCGTAAATATGGTTCATCATGATTCACCGCGAGTTTTGGCGCTGTGATTAGGTTTCCATCTTTCCGTGCGTCGGTCCTCACATAGCCAAACCGCATAGGTGAGATAGGGGTATAACAGCAGGAATAACACAGGGGGGCAGGTTATCGGGGGCGGGGCTTGTAGGACGACTTTCACACACACTAAGGGATTGGGAATGACTGCTGTCTGGCTCACGGATTACATAAATTGTCTGAATAATGGATTACATTTTTAAAAAAATAACTAAATAACTGAGTACTTACTGTAAAAGGCGGACCTAACGCGTTAGATTACTCGTTATATCAAGAAAGCAATCCAAGTACTCTAACGTGTTACTTTGTAACACCCAACACTGCTTATTATTAGACTTAGCTCATGTAAACAATTCAGCACCTTCTGACCAATCAGATTGCCAATGAGATTTTGGCAGCACCGTGGTTAAACACCTTTTAACCCCTTTTTGGTAGAGCCAAAAAATTCGAGTCACTATATCCTATTGAAAAGTACATTGAATTTGACCTGACGTAGCCATGTCTACCACTCAGTTGTGGTATGCTATGCAATAAATAAATAAATAAATAAATAAAATCCACGATCGAAGATGACACTGTCATTAAATAGCATGGCTTTTTAAATTATCTGTAGATATAAAGTGGGTACAATACCCCAAACATTTAATGCTATTACAACCCAAACATAAAAGTTAGTTCAATTTAATGTGACTGTGTTCAGATTTATTTATTTACTTATTTATTTATAGTTATTTGCATATGAATTGATACTTTTACCATTAAGTAACATCTCAACCATTTGGAAGAGGCCGGATCTGTTAAAATAAATAAATAAATAAATTAATTAATAATTCTTCTTCTCCTTCTTATTATTATGATTGGCCCAAGGATATTAAAAATGCAAAGGGAAAAAAAATTGTCAATATTTTTAGTTAATAGGATTAAGTTGTATTGTTTTAAGTTTTAGCTTTCCTGGGAAATTGGACTCCCTTTGTCTGTATTGGATATTTACATATATTATCATATATTGCTGTTTTTATGCATTTCATCATACATTTACGCATAAACATAAACTATTGATGAACATTGATATGCATTTTTTTTTTACACTGTTTAGTAGTGGTTGTTTAAAAACAACAACAACAACAACAACAACTTATTAATGCACTCACTCACTATTAAAGCTTTGCTTGTAAATCCATCAATACAGCGGAAAACAAAACCATCCGGACCACGGTGTGACTCTTTGAAATTCATAATCATCCACTTTTAATGATCATAATGGCTTCTTTTCATAGCGGCATGCTAACGAAATTTTCTGTCCCGTCCATTAGGCATCATAAGATGGCTAATTGGCGTCGAGGTTAATGCCCTGCCTTTTGGAGATTGTTTGGATGTCGGTACTGATGTTAAACAAACGGAAAAAAAAAAATTTGTGTCTCATTTTGCGTAATTACACCGCAAACAAATAAACAAGAGCAATTACGGATGCTGGCTTCAACCTGAAGTCCATAAACACTGACCCTCCATTTAAGCGCGCCCTCGCTGACTTCCTCTCATTACCTGAAGGCACGCGTCACCCGACTAGGCTGAGAGGCTGACAGGAGAGATGATACCGTATGTTTCACGCTAAACATCACATCATTATTAACAAAATGCTTAATGCTTTTTTTTTTTTTTTTTTAAGAAATTAGACAGATGTCCATCGATATGCTCCACTAGAGAGCGAGAATGTAGTGAGTAGGAAGTCATTTGGGATTCAGCCTGGTTTCATATTTAAAGTAGTCCAGCTTGAAATCTGAGACATTACAATCTGCGCTACAGTAAAATTACGATCTTTTTCTTGTGACAGACAGATACATTCTGTATAAGCACTAATGCTAATGTTTGCTCTGTATGTAGACATACAAAGTTTAATTAATGTTATAGTACTTTTTATAATGAGATTTTGCATTTTTTTTTTAAATTTCCATAAAATAACTTACTAATTACAAAACACCATATTTTTTTTGTTTTAGAAATCAGTAAGCTTTACTGTTTTAATATCAGTACAATAATACAAGTCCACATTTTCTTGTTTTTGTTACCTTTCCCTGGGCAGGATTACTTTGGGTTGTGAGCGGCACCTCCGGCTGAGGCTGAAGAGTTTAGCGGCGCTTTCTTGCGCTTTGTTCAGAAGGAAAACGGCGTCGTTCTCCAATTTCCTGTAGCGCTTCAGCAGCGCCGTATCGCTCCTCCACGCACGCCACACTGATGACAAATTCAGCGCCGCGTATGTGGACAGTCTGACCACGAAAGCCTGGAACTCGTCTGCACACAACAATGTAAATGTCAAATGTATGATAACAAGCATTATCCTTATTTCATTTCCATATTGATGGAAACAGATGCACAGAATGAAGCAGGTGAGTGTGTGTGCGCGCGTGTGTTAACATGATGGGGTGAAAATCAGAGATGAAAGGAATGACCTTTCAGTTTCAGTCAATCTGAATAACTTTTTGTTCAACATGCACAACTCCAAATGTAGGTCCAAATGACGGGAACACAATTATCACTGGAAAGGGATGAACCAACTGTGTTAATTATAAAGCGTCAAAGTCTCAGAAGAATTCATTGTAGTTTTGTTCCACTTTTTCGTACTCGTTTAATTTGGGTCATTTTCACCCTCCTAATGGAACATAAGGGCTGGAGAGAGAACGGACAGGACTCTGGATTTAATTACAGTTGAAGAAGCTGAGAGTCATGTTCTCCTTTGCACAAAATACAAGGATCATGTGGTGCCAAAAACAAACTAGTTTTTATTCATTCGTTGTATATTTTAGTTTTGTTGATTAACTTTACCGGGGAGAATAAAACACCCACACACCTAATTAAAAATATAGAATATTTGGGGTTCTATTAAAAAAGAAAAAAGTGTCAGTTTGTTTTCCAATGCCAGTGATATACTGCCTAGAGTTAAAAAAGTATCTTTGCTTCCTAATCAGTAAATAAATGTCAATAAATTGGCTCATGGTGCAACATAAAAATATATTTAAATATAATATTATTAAGGGCATGTAAGGGCATTGGTGGCTCCTTGGAGGGTTTCTCGCCTGCCATGTGGAACGCCTGGGTTCAATTCCCAGTCAATGCCCAAACCCCAGCCACTGAATGCAGTGCCGGTCCCAAACCCGAATAAAATGGGAGGGTTGCATCAGGAAGGGCATCTGGCGTAAAACCTGTGCCAAGTTGGTTGTGGATCGGATGGTCAGCTGTGGCGACCTCCCGGCAGGGGCAGCCGAAAGACTAACCAATATTAATGGTATGCAACAGGGTTTGCAACACGAACAGACGTGAAACAAGGCACATGAAAACAGAGGGCACCTGACTCCTCAAACTCCTGGTTGGCGTGCCTCCAGGCCTCGTTGGCGTACTCCAGGTTGCTGTGCTGTGCTTGGAGGCTGGCATAGGGGCAGTTGCACTGTGGATGCCCGTCGCTACATTGACACCAGCAGTCGTTATCACGGCATGTGAATTGGCCTTCGCCGTTGCAGCCGATGTAACTTAGCGCCGCTTGCACGAACCGTCTCCTGAGGTACTCCGGCAGAAGAACCTGGAGGCCTGGAAAATGTAAACATGACATAAAATTTTAATACGTGAACAGAAGGTGGCGTGTGATTCGGTAGTCGATTTGTTAGCATCATATTTTTACATATGATAATATGATATGGTGATAATATAGCAGCATCGATCATTTCTTAGAAATAGTGTTTTACATTGAAAACTAGCTCAACATTGGTGGATATTAATACCCCCAGTACCCTTCTTAAAGTAGGAAAAAGCTTAAAGATAAGTTTCAGCGTGACATCATTATGCTACCCTTTGTATTCTGAAAGGTCAATGGGACAATCAAGACTAAACGGTGAACAGGGCATGAAGGTTCACAAGGTAGAGTAAGTTACCGTGGCATGGAATTCATAAAGAGCCAACATTACCGGCTGTGATTCAAGCCACGCTACGCTGCAGTAATATTCATCATTGATAGCTTTCAGGTACTTTACCTTGGAGCTGAATTCTGTTCTCAGGGCTGTGAACCAAAACGGAGCTGACAGAGTCAAGGTTGTCGTAGTTGCTACAGCCGAGTGGGCCGGTCCTCGTCTCAGTTACCTGAAAGTCAAAGAATTACTCAGAATGAAATAATACAAGACAAAAACAACAACTTTATACAAGCTTCGATTTAAATTACTGGTTTCAGGCATCATCTATATCATTTACAGTATCTTGAGTAGGGTGGTGGGGATGGAACCTATCATGAGAACTTGAGGGCAGATGTAGTTGGATGGAGTGCCAACTACATTGTTGCAGGTTACAAACACACACAAAATCATACACGACAGGCAAAATCAATCAGCATACACCACATGTCTTTGGACAGTAGGAGCAAACCGGCCAAGCAAACCGGAGATGAGATTTGAACCCCCAACTCTGGAGGTGCCAGGTAACAGTAATAACCACTATGCCACTGTGCTGTCCTTGTCCTTGGCAAATTATAATTTATTATAATTTTAAAAGACATTGCAAATTATAAGAAAGACTTCATGGTGAAGGTGAGGGAGTTTCCAAAAGTTCAGAGAATCTGAATTTTCAAACCATCCAATCCATTTGAAATGAAAAAGGCATGTAAATGGATAATAAAATATGCAGGTGGAAAAACCATAGACCCTAAACTAATGGATGCATAGCAGGCAGCTAGTGGTTTGACACCTGAAATACAGCTGTCACTCAAAAAGCCCATGCCCCTAATTAGGCATATTTTTATGGCTTAAAGCAATTTTAACCGATAGGTTACATAAAAATTCCTCCCTGTACAGGTGTCATAAATGGGAAATCTAGCTATGGAGACTGTTTTTGTATTAGGCTGCTGATCAGCTGGACATTTTACCATTGGGGCACATGGGAATTGACTCACTTTTGGAGCCAGATCCTAGAAGGTCTTTATAAATATTTCAGAGCCTACAGACAGCAGTAGTCAAAAGTTTGGACACACTTTCTTATTCAATGTTTTTTCATGTTTGATTTTTTTTTTTCAACTTTGTACATTAATACTGAAGACATTAAAATGATAACAGAACAAAAATTGAATTATTTAGTCAACAAAAATGTGTTAAATAAACTAGAATGGACTGATATTTTGGATTTTCCTCAAAGTAGCCACCTTTTGTTTTGATGACAGCTTTGCATACTCTTGTCATTCTCTCAGTCGGCCTCATGAGGTAGTCACCTGGAATGGTTTTCCAACAATCTTGAAGGAGTTCCCAGAGGTAACCCAGAGATTTACCATCACTCTCCCAAACCATTTCAATTGGATTTATGTCGGGTGATTGTGGAGGACATTTCATCTGATGCAGCTCTCCATTGCTCTCCTTCTTTGACAAATAACTCTTACATAACCTAAAGGTGTGTTTGTCATTGGGGTCATTGTCCTGCTGGCCACTAAGTGCAAACCACATGGGATGGCATGTCGCTGCAGAATGTTGTGGTAGTCATGCTAGTTAAATGTGCTCTCAAATTTTTACTCAGTCACCAACAGTGTCAACGGCAAAGCACCCCCACACCATCTATGTGCTTCATAGTGGGAACCACGCATTCAGGAACAGCCCGTTCACCCCCTCTATGTCTAACAAAGACATGGCAATTAGAACCAAAACACTCACATTTCGACTCATCCAACCAAAGAACAATTTTCCACTGATCTAATGTCTATTTCTTGTGTTTCTTGGCCCAAGCAAGTCTTTTCTACTTATTGTTCTTCTGTAGTGGTTTCTTTGCTGCAACCTGACCATGGAGGCCTGACTCACTCTGTCTCCTCTGAACAGTGGATGTTAAAATACAGTATGACTGCTACTTGAACTTTAAAAAAGCATTTATGTGGTTTCTCTAATCTGAGCTGCTGTAAATGGGTGCTTTCTGAGGCTGGTCATTCTAATAAACTTATCCTCTGCAGCAGAGGTAGCTCTTGGCCTTCCTTTCCTGGGACAGAGTCAGTTTCATCCTACCGTTTGATGGTTTTGGCAACTGCACTTGGTGAATCATTTAAAGTTCTTCAGATTTCTCAGAACAGCTGACCTTCATTTCTTATAATAGAGATGGATTGTCTTTTCTCTTTACTTAATTGAGTGTTTCTTGCCATAATATGGACTTATACAGTAGTTGTAGCAGCACTAATAGGGCTATTGACCCCATATCCCCAATTTCTGTGCACAAGATCAGAAATGTCACAAATTAAGTCTTGACAAGGCACACCTGTGAACTGGAAACCGTTCCAGCCAATGGCAATGATAAAGTGTGCCAAGCTGTCATCAAAGTTAAATGTAGCTACGTTGGACAATCTAAAATATATATTATATTCTTGGTTGTTCAACACTTTTCGTTTACTGCATAATTCCACACATGTTCTTTCATAGTTTGGATGCCTTCAGAATGAACAATGTTGAAAATAATAAAAAATGAAGGAAAAACACTGAAGGAGAAGGTGTGAGAAGGTGTGTTCAAGTGGGTTGAGAAGGTTGTGTACATTGCAAAACCATTAGTAACTCCCAGACATTTTATAGTCCAAGCATAATAGCAGTACACTTGCTTCAGTTAGTCCAAAATGCAGCCGCCAGGGTTCTCACTAGATCCAGAAAATATGATCATATAACCCCAATATTAT
>JAQMYL010000001.1:32301415-32321077 GCA_030014365.1 Clarias pachynema | reverse complement strand
CATTAGTCTGGCTGCAAGTACATTTAAGTATGCTTTGGCATGCTAGGATTTAATATACTTAGCATACTTTTTTTTTTACTAGGGGTTAGAAATTAAGTACATACTTTAAAGTGTAGAATACATTGTCTGATGTGTTAATGCTAAATCTTATGTAATTTGCTTCTGGTATACAGTAATGCCCCGTAGGTCTTTCCCTGTTTTCAGAGACTCAGTGTAACAGCAAGAATCAACACAGCGGGTTTGAACTAATACAGTATATTCCAATATATTGTTGTCTTTATTCAGACAACAGTTTATATTTCTGTTTGTGTCTTTCAGACAACCTGCAGTTTTGTTAAAGACAAATAAACTATAATACTGTTTTTTTTTGTAACCTTGTGCAAATTAAATCTGTTGAAATCTGTTAAAATCTGCCTCGTCCTTACTGATGTAATCTGTTTCAAAAACATGTTATAGTGTAGAAAATGCATTCAGCATTTGTGAACGGTCCTAAACTCCTTTATTACAATACAGTAGTATAGAAGACTATGTGTACGATATGATATAATAAAAGTATATTTTTATTAAACAAAAAGTGTACTTTTTAGTGTTCGGAATTGACCAGCAGCATAACGGTATGCTACTGCTGCAATAAGAATATACTCATAGTACAGTATGTTACTTGTGTATTTGCAAAAAGAATGCTGTAATGTACTAATAATACATTAAATATATACTTTAATTTCATTCATTACTGTCAGGTACGTATGTTAGTACACACACAGCCATATACTTTAAGTGTACTACAATAAGTATATATAAAGTTGTTCCATTTTAGCACACAAAAAGTATATAGTAATACACTTAAAATTGTGCTTTTGTACAATTTAATCACAACTTAAATGCACTTAGTACAAAATTAGTTGTTCCAAAAATAACTTCAAGGTCTTTAGTCTGGCTGCAAGTACACTTAAGTATGTTTGGGCATGCTAGGATTTAATATACTTAGCATACTTTTTTCAATTGGGTGGCTATATAGTAGTAATATAGTACTACCATTTCAGTGGTAGTACTATGGTGCATACCACTTACTGGTGAATTCCTATTGGGCAGTGGCTACCAAAATTTGGTATGTATCTAATATGGTATGTTTGTCCTAGCATGCCATCCTAGCATGCCATATTAGATATGTTAGCACATATGACTGGTATGGGCAGTTCCATATAATATACCTGCTGAACTCTGGGATGCACTGTGGTACCCAATGGGTATTGTGTATTGTGTATTTACCTTTAGAGGGGGACCATAACAGGTAAAATGGCACTGCAGAGGTTACTATATAGAAAATACACTATATGAACCAATGTAGTTGGCCAAACCTGTAGAATCCAGATGTTTCAAAGCTTACCAAAACATCTTAGACAATTCTATGCTTCCAATTTTGTGGCAACAGTTTGGGGAAGGCCCTTTTCTATTCCAATATGACTGTGTCCCAGTGCACAAAGTAGCAAGGACTATAAAGTCAGGTTTTGATGAGTTCAGTATGGAAGAACTTGCCCACACAGCGCCCCGACCTCAACTCCATCGAGCACCTTTGGGATGAACTGGAACAGAGATTGTAAGCCGGACCATCTTGTCCAACATGAGTGTCTGACCTCATAAATGCTCTACAGAATGAACTGTCACAAATTTCCACAGAAACAGTCCAAAATCTTGTGGACAGCCTTCCAAGAAGAGTGGAAGCTGTTATAGCTGCAAAAGGGGGACCGACTCCATATTGAAGTATACAATGTATTTGGATACAATGTCATTGCAGATTTGGGCAAATACTTTGGTCCATATTGTGTGTTACCATTATGGTACATAAACATGTATAACATTTTTAACAGTATCCTGGTTCATGTTCCATGGGAAGTATACTATATATACCATGTATGTACATATATCAGTAAATTAGTACCATGATACTGTCAAAAATACCATTTTACTATTTATTGTGGTACTTGTGCAAACAGACCACCATGATTCCTATAACAGATTTGATGACATTTTCAGTAAATCAGGGTTGTTGAGATTAGCACAGTAGTTCCAAGTCAGGCACCATTGCAAGCCCTTCGGCACTGTTAGGTGCAGTTTCTTGGCTCGCTATCCCCAATTTCGCAAATGCAAAATAAAATCATTGTAGAACAATTTAAGATTAGGCACCTGGATCTCATGATGAAATTGACCAAGTTGATCAGCATACAGATTAAAAGACGTAATTACCCAGTTCATTACATTTCCAGCCTTCTCCGTTATCGGGATCCCAAAGGCCAATAATATTGCGATAACATTTAACAAATTATACATTCTGCAGCCCTAATTTCCAAAACTGCCATTAACCTCAATCAAATTCAAAGCCTTGATTTGCAGTGAAGTAGAGAAACACAGGGGTGTAAATTGGATTTCCTGGACTGATTAATGATACATGAAAGTCACACTTTGTTTAAAACATCTACAGAAGACTGAGTTCTCAACACATGCTCATTTGCATTTTCGGTTATAACAAAATGCTGAGAAACTAAAGCAACCCCAGATAATAACACTGCCTCCAAGGACTTATACTGTACATTAGCCACTATGCATGATGGGTGCATCGCTTCATGCACTTCCCTTCTTACCATGACGCGCCCATCACTCTGGTATAGGGTCAAATGGTAGTCATTAGACCACATAACCTCTTTCCATTGGTCCCAAACAATTGGAGATGTTTTTTTCTAATAAGTCTTACTAACAAGCGGTTTTCTTATGGCAACACAGCTGTTTAGTCCCAATACTGTGAGTTCTCATCACATTGTGCGTGAATGGAAATACTTAGACTTTAACTATTAAACATAGCTCAGGTTTTTACTGTTGTGACCACATTCCTGTTTTCTCCAACCACATTTCTTCCATGAAGTTGACGATTTAGCGCTAGGTGTTGAAGGGTTCTTATCTCAGTTCTGGTCAATTCAATCTTCTTTAGTTGCTTTGTTTGTTTGATGCAACCCAATAATTTGACCCTTCTGTGATGATTTTCAACAACATGGGGGAGGGGTTTCTTTTTATTTGAGGTCCCAATAGGGGTAAATTCTAATGTCCTATTTGCACAATACTAGTATTACATGTGATTTGTAATAATTGCGGAGGTTGTCTGTGATCATGTGCCCGTCTGTAATTTGTAAAGTAAAAATTCCTTCGCAAATGACCTACCATATTTCGCCAAACACAGAGGTCCTGTGATAATATTAGTCCCGTGCGAATCAGGATGTCTGTGATTTGGCCACTATTTGGCGAGATCGAATATCAATTTTTCAAGGTTTTTGTTTCCTATTTGCCTTTTTATCCATCGTTCGCGAAGAATGGAGTCTGAGTTGGAGTGTTTTGAAAGTATTTCGGGTGCCAGGTCATATCGCTATACACCATACAACATTACAATGTGCAGAAAGAGAAAGCCGAAAACCATCAGAAGAGCGACAGCGCAAATAATGATTTGAAATTGATGGATGACTTATAGCAGGATGCTGTAAACACTCTGCTGTTTATATCATACAGCTAGACCTATAATGACATTTCCAAACAATAGCCTACCCAAAATAGTGCACAATTATTAAGCGAGGAGGTCATAATTTGAGGTTAATGTGTTATAGATAAGTCAAGTGTACAGCTCAAGCTATTAGATTTGAACCCGGTGAAATGTAAATGACACACACGCAGGGCACGATAACTATATTTGTTTCTTTTTTTTTTTTAATCGATCTAACCGGACATCCATAAATTCTCTCTCTGCCTCACACACAGTCTGCATACGCACGCACGCACACACTCACACCCTTCCCTCCTCTTATCATCGCAACAGACACACACTTCGGGATCCAAGAGATAAGTCCGTAAATTCGAGTAAAATCGCAGGCTTCGCTTATCACATGCGAATGCGCCACACGAAACTCAGATGTGAGGGGATAATTTCTAAATCCCCAGATAATACTTATCCCATGGGGATAATACATTAGTGGCTTGTCTAAAGCCTGGCCAATACAAAATAGAAAAAAAGGGACAAAAAGCAGGGTTTTTTGTGTCTTGTTTTATACGTACACACACAAGTAAATTTTACATACTAGGTACCTCATATTGCCCCACATTTAGACCTTGTAATGTTTGCCCACTATTCTTTGCAGAACTCCTCAAGTTGAGTCAAATTTGATGGTGACCATTTTGACTGCAGCCTTCAAGTCATTCCACAGAAGTTCAATGAGGTTAAAGAATGGACTCTGACTAGGCCATGCAAGGACATTCACCAGGCTCGATTCCCGTCTTCCGTCCATGTTCTCCATGTACTGTAGTTTGCATGTTCTCCCTGTGCTTGGTGGGTTTCCTCTGGGTACTCCGGTTTCCTCCCACAGTCCAAAGACATGTAGGTTAGGTTGATTGGCGTTCCCAAATTGCCCGTAGTGTGTGAATGACTGTGTGAGTGGGTCATTGTCATGTTGGAAGGTAAACCTTCTCGCATTGACAACTCTCTGGCAGCAGATTTTCCTTAAGAATTTGACGGTATTTTGCCCCACCCTTTTTCCTTCTATCCTGACAAGTGCTCGAGTCCCTGCTGCAGAGACACACCCCATAGCAGGAAATTAAAACCTCATTGCATTAATGTAGGAAATGTGTTATTTCCATGGTGGGCTGTATTGTATTTCTGCCAGACATATCATTTGGTGTGGTGGCCAAATAATTAAGTTTTAGTTCATTTACATTTTTGTTGTTGTCACATGCACACCTCCTGCAACTGCTTCAGAGTTGTTGTAGGCCTCTTGGTAGCCTCCGAGCTCTTTCATCCAGTTTGGAGCGACGTCATGATCTAGAGAGGGTCTGTGTCGTACCAAATACCTTCCACTTCTTAATAAATTACTTCACTGTGATTCTAGGCAGTGATAAAGCCTTTGATATATTTTTTGTATACATCTCCTGACTGGTGCCTTTGCACTACTTTATTGTGGAGATTTTCTTGACAGTGCCTTGCCTCCCATAGTTGACTGTTTGCTTCAGTTGAACTAACAGGGACAGGAATGCTCCAGTCTTTCATGCTGATTTAATCAAAATGACTACGGCTGATCACAGATGACAGTCAAATAGCTTTGTTTGCCATTGAGAAGGTGATTGAGTTTACAAGTCATTTTCAGGAGGGGATGATCCTTTTCCAAATTAGTGATTCTTTTTTAATTATTTCTTTTCTGACAGTGTTATATCTTCACTTGGATGTTAAAAGTTGCTCTGAGGAAATACAGTTGGAAAAAAAAACTGTCTTCCTTCATTTTAGGCTGCAAAGCAACAAAATGTGATTATTTTAATGGGGTTGATTCTTTTTTCCAGCCACTATATATACCTTGCACTTTTTAATAATATACTTTACTGTGGCAGTGATAAAGCACAGTGAAGTAAAAAAAAAAAACATATCCATCTCCCGACTTGTGCCTGTGTGTGTGTCTATATATATATATATATATATATATATATATATATATATATATATAAAGCAGATTATTGCATATTTTGAATGCCTTTAGTATTGTTTTACAGCGTAGAAAGAAATTAAAAATCCAAATTAAAAATCAAAACTTGTCCAAATTGGGGTTTGTGAAAAAAATAATAAATTGATTTCATTTTATTGCCTGTTATTAAATAACTGCTTGGAGAATTATAATTATATCATAAAATGCAGATTAAAGGACCCCACCAATTTCAGGGTTCATCCCTGATGTAGTTGAGTTTGAGGGTAAAGAATATGACTAAACACAAACAAACAAACAAACAAACAAATAAAAAATCTTTGTGTTTTCTATTTTTCCAAAGAATAGTCATTTGTAAAATCTAATAAAGTAATAAAGTACATACCTGTGGACATCAGGTTTATAATTATCATACCGAACTGGGCTTTTGGAATTTGAACTTTTAAATTTTGAAAAGGGGTTTCTTGGGGGAGGGGAGGGGGGAGGAGACAAACAAAGGACAAAGTTTAAGTACATAGGTTTAGGTACATCTAAGATGTGTAATATACGGAGCCTTTTATGTTGAAAGATATTATAAAGATTTGTAGGCAGCAATTGGCTTAGTGGTTAGCACTGTTGCCTTGCACTGTTGCCTTCGGGTTCGATTCCCGCCTGTGTGTGCATGGAGTTGGCATGTTCTCCTTGTGCTTGATGGGTTTCCTCCGGGTTCCTCCCACAGTTCAAAGACATGATGAGTAGGATAATTGGCTTTCCCCAAATTGACAGTATTGTTTGAATGAGTGTGTGAGTGTATGCCCTGTGATGGATTGGCACCCTGTCCAGGAGGTACCCCGCCTCATGCCCTAAGTGTCCTGGGATAGGCTCCAGGCCCCAAGCAACCCTGTATACAGGATAAAGTGGTATATACAATGAGTGAGTGAGTGAGTGAGTGAGTGATATTATAAAGATCCGTATGCCTCTCTTCTGCAATGCTCAGAAAGGTTTGGATTGTTTCAGATCGTTGTGCGTCTTTGAAATGATTGGGATGGAAATTTTTGCTGAGACCTGGCAACCATTACACTAATCCTACTAGCAGTATTTCATAAGATTAACTTAAATTTTTGGGTTTGTTCCATTTGTTCCATTTGTATTTTGGATGTGTAAATATTCTCTGCCCACCAGCTCCTTTTAAACATGCCTCGTTTATATTCTCTCAACAGTTTTTTGGATGCTCTCAGCTCAAATATATTCAGCTCTCCTTTTATTCCCCCTGACATCTCTGGCATCGTTTTTCACAACTTAGCCAGTGAGAGGCTTTTTAAGCCTTTTTTTTTTTTTTAAGACTGTTCATACTTTGGTAGATAAATTGTTGAAAAAGATCCTTTTGGTGCCTAACTAATTAAAAGAATGTATGTGTATTTGTGTAAGGTTCAGACATTTGCCATAATATTCTGGAATAAGCCAGGTTAATGCTAAATAATGTTTTTTTTTTTTATCCAGCAGATAACAAAAATGATGTTGTCTCAAATTCTGAGCTAAGTAAAAGCACATGTAAGAATTGACCTGCTTTACAATTTCATACCACTACCTTGCACATCATGCATACACACATCATTAAAAACAGCTTGTGTCAAATAGGACAAGTCAAGCATTTGACAAATTCACTGAGAATAAATGAACCAGAAAATAATACAAGTCAAATCTTCAGAATATGAAGTGACAATGTTTGGAACGTTGGAACATGAAACATGAGCGAGTTGACTGTGAGGTGTGAAAATGGAACGAAACATTGATCAAACATGCTGGAATTAAGTGGAAATTAATGAACCACATTAGTCATTAGTCTGTGGAACAAATCGTTGCTGTGTCTGAAGAGGTAGTGAGGAATTTAATATGAAGAGAGAAAAAATATGAATAGGTTTTAGTACTTGGAGAGACTTTTTAACCCATCGTCACCATGTCATAGTTTCTTACATTAGCCTTGTGTACAGTAAGTTGTAGTGATAATGAACAGACGACAGAAAATAAATGTATTTCATGAAAAATGTTAGTGTTGCTGAAAGATAAAACAGAAATAACATGACAAAACATCTCTAGCCTGAACCTTTGGCACAAGGAAATCATTGATAAATGAGAAGGATATGACTATAGACATTGGCACACATTAGCCCGTACAGTAAGTACTTAACATACGAACGAGTTCCGTTCTGAGAGCTCGTTCGTAAGTCCAATTTGTTCGTAAGTCCAACAAACATTGTCCAGGTACTAGGATACTAATACAACTGCCTATATTATAAGTATATTATATACAGTATATTATAATACAGTGTTCTTAGGATTGTGCCGATGGTTGAAAGATCCAAGTTAAGGGAACGAGTAACCTGCCATCTTTTCACCTCGCTATATTCTCTCAATTATTTTCTCCATCGTTATTTCTTGGCACTTCTTAGCTGCACCAGCTTCATCGCTGTTGCTTTCACACTCGCTGCCGGACATCCCGGGCTTGTACTGCACGTGCAGAGAATGCATGCTGCACGCACATGACAATGTACGCCGGATATGTGATCTGACTTCCACGATTGTACATGCACAAACTTTCACATTTTAACTTTAAATGTGAAAGAGACTTTATATTGTTGATAATCAGCCTGTTCTGGTCATCGACAATAAGGGAGTCATGGAAAACAAAGCTGTACAAAAGTGCGTTTCCTGTAACACAATTCAAGCGAAGCTACTAATATCCCCAGCTAATGTACTTAGTTTAAATTCAGCTAGCTAATATTATAACAATTTAGTCCAAAGAAGCCAATGTGGGAAATATAGGTTTCTAATAAATAGCTAAATAAAATGTTATAGGATACTCAGGTTATTAATTAATTAATTGATTAATTTATAAATTACTTAATAATCCTAGAATTTTCAGATCAAAGCTACATCCACTGAGCAACTCCTACTCCTTAAATTTTGTAATTTTATTTTAAGCACAATCAATCTAAAAAGTTGAAAGAGCACTGGTCCAGTGGACCCTCACAAAAGGCCTGGGTGGAATCCAGGATCACCTCCTCCTACACGAAAAACCCTGCCTGTGCTCATGCATTGTTTGCAATCTGTGCCTCGCAACACACTGGCAACTTTTTAAAGGGTTACTGCCAAGAACTGCTGCCAAGAACATGGGTTTCTGGCAAAAACTATGAACCTCATAACAGAATAATGAGGGCAAAATAAATTTTTAATGATGACACTGTGAAACTTGTCAGCTAGTCAGCTATCTTGGTGTTTGCTAGCTAGCTAACTTGGCAGGTCAGCATTTCAGGGACGTTAGCTTAAAAAAATAATGCTGATCGTTACATTTTATTTCAAAAACAATCAGAGTTATTACAGGCGAGAGTCATTAGGAGAAAACAGCTCCATTAGAGGGTGAATTTTTATATATAATAAAAAAGTTACATGATGAAATTATAGACTGAATTGTCTAATAATAATAAAAAAAGTAATAGATTCTAAGTTTAGGAGTGTTTAAGAATTATATGGCACTAATTGTCCCTACTGGGCAAATGCTTATGCATTTTCATATCCATTACCTTCTTGTTGCAGATTCTTTGTTTTCCCTTGTGGTGATGAATGAAAAAGAGGTTTTACATCTATACAACAACCTCATGATATTATACCTCTGAAAAACATGACATGATTGGAGTGAGAATCAATGAAAACTACTACTAAGTAATATGAAGTATTTCAAAAGTGATTCCTTGAGAGGAAATTGCTTTATCTTTTTCCATTAGCAGCCAATATGGGAATGATTCCAAATTACAGGGCGAAATGTATTTCATGTAAAAAAATATAAATTTCTTGTTACCCTGTTTTATCTAGTCTGCTACTCTATTTCTGCATGACAGCTGATGTTGTTTCTTTATTTTAGTGCCAATCTGCAACTCTCATTGCTTTGGATGGCAATTGTCTAGATGAGAATTCTGTAAATATTAAAATTGGCTAGAAAAGGGTTAATGTACAGTAAATACAAGTATCTCAGGAAAGCACAATATGTTATCATCTTAAAATATACACACAAAATCACAAAATCTTATAGTTTTAAAATCTTTAATTCTCAAAATCCAGTTACAAGTGTCAAATCTTCAAATCTTACATTTTTTAAATAATAAATGATGAAGATTATTATTATTATTATTATTATTATTATACTTAAATTTTACAATCTGGAAATCATTCTACCTTTAAATCTCAAAAGACCTAAAATCCTAAGAATCCTTAAACTGTAAAATCTCAAAATCCTAAAACCTTAAAATCTTAATCATTTATCATTTCAATCTTAAAAACACAAAACCTCAAAATCTAGAATTAATTTTTTTAATCCTAATTTTAAAATCTTAAATGATCATAATCTCAAAATCCTAAAAACTTTTCATCTATATATTAAAATATATAAGAATTTAAATCTAAAAAATGCTAAAATCTTAACATCTCAACATCAAGTCTTAAAATCCTGAAAGCTTAAGATCTCAAAATAAAAAAAAAATGTAAAACCCTAATCATAAAATCAAACTTATTTAAAATCTTATAATTTTAAAACCACAAATGTTAAAATCCTAAAATCTTAAAAATCTCAACACAAATAAAATTTCAGAATCTTAAAACCTTAAGATTTGGAGCTTTTAAAAGGTAAGTCTTTCAAGCAAACAAAAATCAATAATCCCTATTATCTCAAAATCCTTTCATCCCAGCTTAACAACTTTAAGACTCAAAATGCTGAAGTTTGAAATTATCCAAAAAATGTCCATATCATGAAATCCAAAAATTTCAAGACCATATAATCTTAAAACCACAAATTTATAAAATCCCAAAATGTTAAAATTTTAAACACTCAAAATACCCTTTATCACTCGGTGCTTATGACTCCCAAGTAAAACAATCTCAACATCTGTAACAACTGCTTTGGTAATGATAGTTACTGTATGTCTGGACATATTGTGGCATTTCACATTATTTGGGACTTCCAAAACTCAAGGTAAGTCACAGTTTGTGGTCAGTTGTAATGACATAATCTCTTAAAAATACATTTAAAACATACTGTATAAAGCACCAGAAACCATCAGTTTATGATGTTACCTCAAATATAGGGGAGGAAAACTTCACATTTAATGTAAAAAAAACAACAACAACAAATCAGGTATTCTCTAGAGGTTTCTTAAAAGAAATGACATTTCAACTCCTTTTGAAAGCATCAAGATGAAGCGTTGAGAACGGGTGCTGCTGGCAAGCCATGCAATCAGATGAATGTGAGTGATCTTTTTTAACCACAGTGTCAGAATAGCGAGGGATTTTGCATCGATTGGAGAGCGAGTATGAGGTGCAGTCGGTCACGTCGCCCTCTGAGAAGCGGTACAAAACGACCGGAGATTGTTTCTCAGCCTGCGTTACGCACCACAGATGAGTTCTGAATGCCCTCGCCAGAGATTTGCTCTTTCTTTTAAAAAAGTACGAATTCCTGCTTACTCTCGGGTGGGTATCTGGGATGCTAATTTGAATTATGTTTACTTACATATTTACAAGGTTTCACACATGTACCCCGGCTTTGAGTTTTAGGTGAACTTATTCCGAGGCATCGGACTCGAAGCAGACTTTCACCGAATGTAAAGCATCCAAACTCCCAAGTTGATTATTTTCCTATAATAGCACAATGTGCTGTGTTTTAATAAATGATAAATGAGGGCCCAGGTGTAAACATCTGTTCGCCTCAGCTATCTGATTGTGTTAATAGCACGTCTGAGGCTGTCAGGTTGGAACTCATCCAATCCTTCAGTGAATTCTTCATGAACCAGTCTTAAGAAAGGTACGAACTTTTTGCGCCATTAACCGGAGCTCATCACGGTAACACAATCATCCTCGGGTGATTATTTTTTTTTTTTTTTTTTTTTGGTGATTTGTTTAATATTCTCATATTGCAATCTTGGAGATATATGCTTTCATATAATTCTTCCAACATTTCCTCCCATGACATTTCCTGTATCTCCAGGCTAAGATGAAAACGATCATATCTCAATCCATGTGACATTAAACATATGAGGCCCATTTTTCTACACTGACAAGCGACTCGGCTTCACACCCGAGACATTTATAACAGCAGACCTGCTCGGTCTTGGTGGTACCATCTGCAGCTCTAATGAAGACCCGGCTACTGCAATCATTACGTCTTCGAGCGCAGTGAGGAATGTATTCACCTGCTAAACTCATCTGTGAGTTCAAAACTTAAAAATAGACACATTTAACATCCTCAGACTTGTTTTTTTCGGGGCTATGTAGATGCGGCTGATCTTCAGCGGAATCAGTCATCGCACGGATAGGTGAGCCAGGATCATCCATCATTATGATAGATGGCTCGGCTGAAGGTGCTGCTGCTGTTTTGTCCTCATTAACACCGAAATATTGGAAAAGTCTTTACTTGAGTCAAATGTGGTTCGCTTTTAAATCACTCTAGGTCAAAACACCTTGAGAAACGGCTTTTGCTATGGCACGGTGGAAACATTTGCTTAAATAAGCATCTTGATTTAAAGGGAAAAGATGCTGGTTCAGGTTGTTGAAAGGTTGTGTGCTTTGATTTGATTAAGCAAGATTCTCGAACCCTGAACACCTCTGCTATAGATCTACAGTACTTAAAGGGGGTCAGGGTAGCTCAGTGGTTAATGCATTGGACTACGGTTCGGACGATCCCACGTTCAAATCCCACGACTGCCAAGTTGTCCCTGTAATGAAATACAGATGTGTATGACTCTAGATAATGCCTAAATGTAAATGTTAAAGGAAATCCTGGGAGGCCAGCGTTTCAGACATGAAGCAGACAGTCTGATCATGGCTCCGGTGTACTGAGAAAACTTTTTACCTTGATGGTGTCCAAGCACTAGTGAAACGCTGGGATAAGTGCATTAGTGTAGCAGGGGATTATATAGAGTTCTTACTTTCATAACGGTGTATATCAAAAGTCCCAGTTTGACTTGAACGCCCCTCATGAAATAAGAAACATGGTAAAACTAATAAATAGCATTTATTAAATATAATATCATTAATTTATGACCTTTATAAGAGTAATAAAAAAAAACTTCATGGTTAAGGGGTGCACAAACTTTTGCACTCAACTCCATTTCTCCAAATTCGAAGATGTTAGCTTTCAAAAAGTACGTGTGCTGTAAGTTTATAAACACGAAACAACAGCGTAGTTGAAAAAGCCAATCGAAAGTCGAGCTTGTTTTTGTTTTTCTGATTGTAGTAAGAAAAACAAACAAACAAAAAAACAAGAATTTTTTTCCCGAACATGAAATCGGATCCGTCTGCTGCTGAGACCAATTTCAGACAACATCATAGTGGAAGAAAAAAACAAGTCCGAGTCTGAGAATGAAGTCTTTGCCAGAATACACTATGTGCTTGGACTGTACTACTGTACATATCGCTTTATCAATTACTTTCATGAATGTACACGCGCAGCATGGAAGCTTACGAATGCTCGAACTTGCAACACACTTGCAGCCTCATTTAAACACACACAGCCCAATTTTTCATCCCTCTCCATTATCACAGATCCGTCATGGCAGAAAACGACCCCGAACACGACTTATTGTGACTAGCGGAAGCGCAGCGAGACAGGTCGCCTGCTGCAACCCCGGAGCGACGCTCGACACCTTCATTAATCTTATTCAGCGTGAAATGTAGGCACGTATTTCATACCCAAGTTAGATCACTTTAATCAAAGTCGTTATGGGATGATGGGAAATAGAGAATGGGTATTCATGAAAAAAAAAAGGAAAAGGAGGAATATTCAGCTGAATCCACGGCAGGAGAGAGAACCTCTGCCGGATGCGTTTCTACAAACACAAAAACGAACTCCCCAAAGGTTATCAGGTTCATGGTTATGCATGGATTTTGCACTCGCCTCAAAATATCGCCTATTATATGCAAAAAGAAATGTGCGAACAAAGAAAACTCCTTGTGCATCTGTGTGTGATTAGCGATGCGCTGCATGCGCTACACATTCTCCCACGCTGGAGATTTATAACAGAATCAACAATAATTATGTAATAAAATTCACCCATTAAAAAAAACAATCAATTCGTTTCAAATAAATAATTTTACGATATTATATTACTGTAAATCATCATCTTCATATCAGTTATCAGCAAAATTATCCAAACTGTTGAGTGCAAACGTTTGCACCCCTAACACCAGCTCTGAAAAATAGGATGTTGAAAGCTTTCTAAAAACACATTTCTTGTAAAAACTCGAATAATCTATTGAAAAATAATATAAAAAAAGACCATCAAGATCATATTTCCAGATAATATTTAAGTGACAGTCAGAAAACAGAAAAGCAAAAAATATATTTCTTGTCTTTTTTTTTTTAATTATAATAATAATATCACTTCATAACTTTTTTTTTCATTGCTCAACCTAAAAAAAATAAAAATAAAATAAATAAATAAATAAAAAAAACAATATATATACAAAGTATATATATGATTATCAATTGTTTTTGATATTGAGTTCAAACTATGTTGTGGTCTAAGGGTGCACACACATTTGCACTCAACAGATAAAATAAATAGGAATGTATTCAAATAAATATAGCAATATGTTGATCTTATTATGTAATAATTGTTTTATTTAATTAAAAGTAATTTAATATTTATCTGATTCTCCATTGATTTGATTATTACATTAAACATTTAACTGATTATTCCTTAAATGTTTGACTGATTAATTTACCTGATTATTAATTGATTTGTCTATCTGACTTTTTTTTTTAAACAATTTAACTAATCATTAATTCTAACTATTTTTAATTTATTTTAATAATCAGTTTTTCTGATCTGAACATACAGTAACATAAAGGTTAACACTCAAGTCAGCTCTGACATCGCCCCTTAGAGGAAAACCGCTCGGTACCTTGATGGCCAGTGAGGCGATCTGGAGATGATGTAGTTTCCTCAGTGTGCTGTCTCGGTCGATGAAATAGGAGGCAGCGAGGTGATGGAGGGCCTCGAGTGTCAGTGTGCCGTTAGCGGCGCCGCTGTTTGAAGGGGCTTCACTCAGCTTCCTCTTATCCACGAAAATGGTCAAGGACTCCTCACCTGGATGAGAGCAAATGTGAGAGGTATTGAATGAATTCACCACTGAACAACTAAGCACCAACTGTCTCCATCCTCTCCTCACCAGGTCTCTTGATTCTCCAAACATTTTGTGCATCTCCATTCAATTCAATCCAATTCACTCACTCACTCATCTGTCTATACTGTTTTCTCCTGTATACAGGGTTGTGTGGACCTGGAGCCTATCCCAGGAGACTTACAGTAGGGCATGAAGTGGGGTACACCCTGGACGAGGTGCCAATCCATCACTGGGCACACACACTCATACACACACTCAAACGCTCATTCACACACTACGGGCAATTTAAGACCACCAATTAACCTAATCTGCATGTCTTTGGACTGTGGGAGGAAACCGGGGTACCCGGAGGAAACCCACCAAGCACGGCGAGAACATGCAAACTACATGCACACAGAGACGGGAATAGAACTTGGTACCTGGAGCTGCAAGGCTACAGTACTAACCACTAAGACACCATGCCACCCCACTTCAATTTTATTCACTCTCACTCACTCACTCACTCATCATCTGTACCGCTTCATCCTGTATTCAGGGTCGCGGGGGGCCTGGAGCCTATCCCAGGAGACTTAGGATACGAGGCAGGGTACACCCTGGACAGGGTGCCAATCCATCGCAGGGCACACACACATACACACTCACACACTCATTCACACACTACGGGCAATTTGGGAACGGCAATTAGCTTAATCTGCAGGTCTTTGGACTGTGGGAGGAAACCGGAGAACCCGGAGGAAACCCACCAAGCACGGGGAAAACATGCAAACTCCATGCACAGAGACGGGAATCGAGCCTGGACACTGGAGGTGCAAGGCGACAGTACTAGCCACTACGCCACCGTGCCGGCCCAATTTTATTTAATTCAATTTTATTTTATTTGTAAAGCGCTTTTAACAGTCACAGCCAACAAGGAGACTTACAGAAATCAAATTCTTGAAACTTGTTGGTACAGTAATGGTTTAAATGTCACATCTCGTACAAAGTGATAACCTTTTACTCCCGCCAAACTTCTGCACCACACTCCAGTTCAGTAGGTGGCAGTATTACACATGACAGCTCATAAAGTCAAAAGAAGAAGAACCGCTAATGTGTGGAAGCTGTATTTTTTGCAAAGCCTAGTGTTTATTTTTCAAGAGATTTATCAATGTTAGACCGTTTAACACTTATAAGTTTACTAAAACTATTTGAAAGCGTGAATCGATTCTGACTCACTGATACCTGACTGAAAAAAAAGATGACTCAAAAACTATTTCTCTCGATAACGTTACAATAGATTTGGTGGGATGATGTGATGTAACTGGTTATTATTTTCCAGCAGCACCACGTCCTGAAGTATTTTGTTCCTTTTAAAGGACAGTTAATTTCTTAAAGCTTGTTATATCTACACAGAGAAGTTAAGAAGAAATGTCCTAATTAGTCACTGGTATGTTACCTTAAAAAAAAAAAAAAAAAAAACTTTAGGCTGTTATATGCTGAGTGCTTCCTGGATGTTTTAATTGATCGACTCTGTTAGATGAAATGTTAATAACTGACAATGTGAGCTAAATGTCTTAAATATATTTAAGGAAAAATAAAGTGAAATTCTAACACGTTGCCTCAGAGGGAAAAAAAAAAACCTTCATAGGATGTCTTTTAATCCAAATAAAAGAAAGAAGATACCATTAACCTGGGTCTCGTTTGGATAATTGAACATGACAGCGTTTATAAAAAGTGCTGAAACGCGTGACATATTTTGATGACTAAAAGCCGTTCTTTCACCCTTTGTTACGCGTTTCTTTTCATCAACACTCTTCCGGCACCGACGCCCCAGTACACCTCTCTCATTTTTATCACTCGCCTGTGAAAGGATGAGGGAGAACAGGAGGCAGTTTGACCGCCGGAGAGTTTTTGTTTGAGGAGAATACGTTTCGGAGGAAAAATGGCTCCAGTCAGGTGCTGAATTGTCTGGAGATCTAAATGGAGCCCAAATGAGGGCACGGGAGGTGCACTTAGCAGCCCAGATATCGATTGTGGGACGATCGTGGTGAGCACTGTAATTATTCTCCCAGGGAAATACAGTCTTTGGGTACTGACTCTTTCTACAATTAGAGTACAATAAGAGCCAGAAGGCCGTTGTCACAGACTGGCTGCGGCACATGGGGAGACTGATGTCGATACCATCAGCGGGTTGGGTGATATCACCTAACCTCTGGCATATTTTCCATTTGCACCCAGACAGACAGGGCATGAGATCCAGCTTTTCCAGCCAAGTACCTAAGATGTTTTACGTTCCTGTTCGCCAAATGGAAAAGTAGGGCTTAAATGAAAAATTAACTAACTTAAAAGCCAGATGCTATACTGTACAAAACATACAACTGAAAGGTAATACGGCTGGGAGATGAGGGATGTTCAGGTCAAACCGGGACTTAACAGTGTTATGAAAGTAAAAACTCTCTATATGATCCCCTGCTTCACTAACGCACTTATGCTTGGACTAGTTTCACTAGTGCTTGGACACCATCAAGGCAGAAAGTTTTCTCAGGACAAGATTATCATAGCCATGACTGCGTGCTTCACGTCTGAAAGGCTGGCCTCTCAGGAACTCCTTTAATGAACTAAACATGTGGAAATGGTTTGGCCCCAAGATCAGGACGATAGGGGGATGTAGCAATAAGTCAAAGCTAAGTTCCTGTAAGAAATGGGTGAATGATTGTGTGTAAAGTTCCGACACACAGGTGTTCACACAACGTCTGGTGGCTCTGAGCCCCCTCGCCCGGAATCATCTCACAGACGTACAGTATGGCCTTTGTTAAAACATTGTGGGGCGTATCATTGTCCTGTTTCAGATGTTTTACTGCCTACTGCATTGGGGGAGAAAAAGTATTCAAAAGTCAAAACTTTGCTAGTTTTTAAAAATGGTTATGATATTGTAATATAAAAGAATCAGTAAGATGCTGATAAGCATCTGGTGTTATTCAGCTATTTTACAGACCTAAAATAGGAAGCGCATTCTCCTGTTTTATGCAGATCACTGTTTTAACTTCGACTAGTTTTGCAAGAATGCATTTTTATTAAGTAATATTTGCGTGTTTTAATTGTTGGGGTATTGTTAGGCCAATTTATTATAATTTTTTTTTTTAAATAGAAAAACACTTGAACCAACTACATCATTGGGCTACAGTGGGAGACGTGTAAAATGGACTTGTAAAAAAAAAAAAAACTTTTTGAGTAGATGAAAAGTTGAGTCAACTTTAGAGAAATATAATGAATTGATTTTCTGTCAACTAAACAGCAATGTGAAATATTTTGTTTGTTCAGAAGTTTTTCTGTAAAAGTTGAGTAAACTTAAAAAAAAAAAAGCTGTGCAACTTACTAAACGTTTATAACGTTGAGGCAGCTTGTTTATTTATTTATTTATTTATTTATTTTTTACAGTGTACACAATATACAAATACAGTATATAGTATATGAAATATTACATAAATATGCACGGAGAATCTTTATTTACTTATTTAAATTACAGTCTTGTGTAAAAATTTGGGCTCCCCTGGATAAATAACTGTTTTTGCTGATTTTTTTTTAATTGAAAAGATGTTAACACAGTCTCTCTTGGAAATGGAAAAAATGCACAATTATTTTCAGCAAACATTGCTGCATAGTTACTTTTTATGTCATAAATTGAACAAAAATTTAAAATAAAAACATTATTATGGCACTGTGCAAAAGTTTGGGCACCCTACAGTACATAATCAGTACTTAGTAACACCTCCTCTGGCAGATATCACAGCTTGCAAACGCTTTTTATTGCTAAAAGTCCTTCAATTCTTGTACTTGGGACTTTCTCCCATTTTTCCTTGCAAAAGGCTTCTAGTTCTGTAATATTCTTTGGTCGTTTGCATGCACAGCTCTTTTAAGATCTACCCACAAATTTTCAATGATGTATAAATCAGGGGACTGTGATGGCCTTCAGCTTGCGTCTCTTGAGGTGTTCCATAGTGAATTTCGAGGTTTTGTTGTAGAAGCCATCCTCTTTTCAGCTTCAGCTTTTTTTTTTTTTTACAGATGGTGTGATGTTTGCTTGCAGAATTTGCTGGTATTTAGTGGAATCCACTCTTCCACCCACAACAAACATCTTTTCAATAAAAAAAAATCACCAAAATCTGTTATTTATCAAGGGGGGCCTAAACTTTTGCATAAGACTGTATATCTTATCTTTACCGAGGAATAAATTACAAGTTGATTTTCCCCATCTTATCTGTCTAAAACCACTTCTCTATTTTTCCCACATCAACAGTCGGCAGTCTCGTGTGCTTCACACGACAATATATTCGAAGAGCATTTTGTTTCCAAGAACCTTGCCTCTGAGTCTCCGTAACCATGACAACCATTATTCCGTAATTCCTGATGTTAAACCTAAGAGCACACATCATTTTCTGTCCCATAGTTTCTGTCCCAAGGTTTTTTTTAAGACACTTTCTTAAGTTTATTCACTATGATGATGTTATTGACACTGTGAAGAAATACAACAGGGTGAATACCGATAGATTATTTTAAACTCCGGACGACTTGTACAATAAGAGATGTGTGCCAGGCCTACTTTTCAGTCAAATCAATCGTATGCTTGTTTAGAAGAAGCTCCACTGCTTGATGTCTGGCTAACACTTGTGTATTCAGAGGTTGTGTGCACTGGATGGCATCATATTCTGCGTTTTTGGGTCTAAAGTTTGTTTGTCATAGTTTGGATATCTGAACAGGAAGTGGTGTGGTGGTTTCACGTTCATGTGCCGCACGTCTCATCATTATCAAGAGACGCTAATGGCTGTTTATAAGCCAGAGACGGAGCGGAGATGTGGGGACAATAGTGCATCTTTTTTTTTTTTTTTTATTAAATTAAATTTTCTCCCCTAATTTAGTCGTGGCCAATTCCTCCCCGTCACTAGGGGGCTCCCACATTAAGGCTACGACTACCACTCAGCCGGGAGGGCCGAAGACTATCACGTGTTTCCTCCGAACCGCGTGACGTCAGCCGACC
>JAQMYL010000001.1:32269335-32279561 GCA_030014365.1 Clarias pachynema | reverse complement strand
CTTAGGAGCTGTTTTTAGGGATAAGATGTTTTGTGAATCATTTTTATCTTTACTAAGATTTAGTCCTAAATTTAAGGTGAAATTCTAAGAAAATGTCATAATTCTAAGAATTTTCTTCATTAATAGAACCAACATTTAGGCTTAAGAAGCTTTGTGAATACGGGCCCAGATCAACAACCTTTGGAGGCCAGATCAACAAATTTAACTAGAAGTTCCATTATGATAACAAATTTTGTGCACTGGAAAAGAAACAAGCCCAAGCAAGCCCTGTGCTCATGGCCAAATGTATGTACTCTGGTGCCTTTCTATCATGGCCAGCATTAAGTTTTTCATCAATTTATGCTGTGCTGGCTTTTCCATGGGATCGGACCAGACAGACTGGCCCTTGGTCCCCTCACATGCGACACCATTTTAGTGGGATATAATTGCTAACTAACAGGGGAGTGGTGGCTCAGGTGGCTAAGGCTCTAGGATCTGAGGATCCAGGTACGAGCTTCACTGTTGGTGGGTTGCTACATGAATGCAATGATGGTCCCAAACCTTGTTAGCAAAATAGGAGGGTTGCGTCAGGAAGGGTACCCAGCGGAAAACCTGTGCCAAGTTGTGTACGGATCGCATGGTCCACTGTGGTGAGCATTTCACAGAAGCAAAATCAAGTTTTTTTTAGTAATTGATAATCAAAGTGATTCAGTTCACCTGGTTGTGGTGTTAGTTTTGTGGCTGATCGGTCTATTTAATTATCTAGTCTTGCTAGCTGCCATTACAAAATATACCAAAACTATAGAAGCCCTAAAAAGTAAAAAGTTCACGTCAATAATTCACATAATTTATGTCAGTTTATTTATGTTCTGGCATTATTACCAAATTCTAGAGAAGAAAAAAACCCTGAGATACTGTACTTACACACACAATAAAGGCCAGATTTAATTCCTAAATTTATAACCGAATCCTTTTTTTTTTTTTTTTGAGGCCAGGTTTATACTTCAAATACTTGGCTTCCTTTGTGCACTGCGACGATCATTAGACAGCTTTCTACATGATGGAACTTCTAGTCAAATTTTGTGCACAGGAAAAGAAACGAGCCCAAGCGAAGTCCTGCGCTCACGGCCAAATACAAACTGGCAATAAATCCAAGTGAACTTCTCAAGACCAAAAATGTGAAGAATACTTTAGTTTATTACATCTATACTTTACACCTCAGCAAAATCATTTTCTTCATATATCCTGGCTTGTTAAGAAGCCGGGGTCAGAGCACCGGTTCAGCAATGATACAGCATTTCTGAAGCGAAGACGTTCAGGCAGTTTGGCAGTGCTGGCGCTGGAGTTGCGTCAATACACCAGAGCCATAACTGTTTAAGCAGCACTACCCCCAGCTCTAGCCAATGGTGAGATGAATGACTACTATAAAGTACGCTATATAATTATAGTAGAAGCTTTATCCTCTATCTATACAGTACCAAACTGACACGTTTTGGTCATGACCCCTAGTTACAATTATGAGGAAAACTGAAAAAAAAAAGTCTTGTTGTCTAAAATTTCATCTGCATGGATAATGTTATGGGGTTTATTTATTATTTTTAAAAAAATAAAAAATCTATCTCACATAGACAAGAAATGTAGGTGGAATAAAATCAGTAAAGTGAGTCAGAACGCTCAGGTTTCAGAGCATGAATACAATAAAATCCATATTCAATCTTCCTTCATTTCGTAGTGCTGAAAAGATAAATTAAGTTTCCATCATGACAAGTTAATAACAATGTTAGGCATCTTTTATCCACTTTGTTAAGACACTCTGGGTTAAATGGCACTAAGTGTTGTGTTACATGCCTTTAAGGTTAAAACGGATTGTTTTATTTTTCCGCAGCATTGGTGCTATTCTTGCCCTGCAGCTATCCAATTTTCTCATCCACACCAGTGAGATATAGTTAATCACAGACAGTTATTATTAATAACACTTAATATATGAAATATGCTGCCATCATTTTTATTATTTAATGTTATTATTTATACTGTTACAACCTATACTTTAAGTACTATAAGTATAGGTAATGGGGAAAATGTTAAAATAAAACTATTTATTTATTTATTTTTTAATAAAATAAAAAAAATTCCAGCATTTAATTTATTGATTTTGTTTGTTTGTTTGTTTTACTTGCATGATAGTAGCTACTAACAAATGGTCAGTAAAAAATAAATAAATAATAATAATAATAATACGCTGGTTATAATGTTGACGAAGACTTGAAGACATGAAGACTTGAAAAGACTTTGGTGTAAAACCTAAGTTTATACCAATGCTGACACTGGAGACTCCTTCCAAAACATGTTGCATTTCCTTATAAAATAAATACCTTATCAGCAATTATGTTTATATATTAACATTTGTGAGGTGCTGTAAATGAACTGTTACTATAGTAACGCTAAGATATTTCACTGATGAGTGACCTTATAACACTGTCATAGCCGTAAAAACAAACTTTTTATAATCATGTATAACCTGGGGTAAAATAATTTGCGCTTCTTTAATGCATAGAGAATTTCTTGAAAAAAGCAAAATGATGTGCCAAAAGAACGAGACATTTTTGCTTGCAGTTTTACGTAGTGACATTTGACTTAAAAAATAAGCTTAATATTGTTATAATCGGCTTGTTGTGAATTTATTTCAATTATTTACAGGTAGGTTTGGCAAGATTCATAAATATTTTACTAGTTTTTGCAATAAATGAACAATTTTTTTTATGACACTCTAAATTCAGTACTAATGTTATGTATGAAAATAAGCCCCTTTTTCTATTTTACCTAAGTTTCAAATTATGAAAGGAAAATTTCATATTATGAAAATGATTAAAAATAATTACAGTTATTTAAAAACAGTCGGCACAGTGGCTTAGTGGTTAGCTCTGTCGCCTTGCACTTCCAGAGTCCGGGTTTATTCCCAAATTGCCCATAGTGTGTGAATGAGTGTGTGTGTGTCCTGCAATGGATTGGCACCCTGTCCAGGGTTTACCTCGCCTCATGTCCTAAGTCCTCTGGGATAGGCTCTAGGCCCCTACGACCCTGTACGCAGGATAAAGCGGTACAGACCATGAGTGTTTGTAAGAAAATACTTGCAATTGTTATTTATTTATTACACAAAGTCAAAACTATTTTTACAATTAATTGTTAAAAGCTACTAATAAGGATATATCTAGTTTAGTATAAGAAATCACTAATTCAAAATATTTATTCGTTTGTTCTTTTTAAATTTGGAACATTGATAATGTGATCATATTTCTGAAATGTAAAAGAAGAACCAATAGTTGTTAATAAACATTTTAAAAAGTTAGAATTGGTACAATAGGGCCAAAACAAATCAGCACATTTAACATTTTAGGTACAACAACATAATCGTTCTAACCAAAAGCATTGGCATTTGATTTTATAGTATTAGAAATTCAAACAAGTTAGCATTTACAAAACAAAAATTTGTTTTTTTGAGAGTTTTGGGGGATTTTTTTTTTTTTTATAGATTATACAGTAACTGTCTACTAGTTCTAGCCTGAAATACGAATAATAAATGAATTGATACATTAGGACAACATTTGTTCTGGTGGACCTTTATATGCTAATTTAGCATCATTTGTTAGCTAGCAGTATACAGTATATAAGTATAAGTATATGTAAGTATAGACGTACAGCATATAGCCAATTTCTTACCTAACCAATAGAAACTAACAGCCAGTTTTATTACATTTTGTGAAAAATATGAAACAGAGATAAATATATAAATATACAGTATATAAATATGCATATATTGTTTGTGTTCATGCTAATATGAAGCCTACACACACACCGAGGTAATAAGACCAAAGAAAACAGCCACAAGGTAATTTTCACTCATTGGGTCCTTGTGAATCACTGCGGGTCCTCAGAGAGCTTTTTTCTGTAATTACTGTTAAATTCTCTTTGCCTGCAGAACTGCAGTGTTTTCTCATGTGGTGCATTATCTGTAAATCATTCTGTGTAATTGTAGGCTAAAAAGCTTCCCTCAGTTCATCATAAGGGTAATATGTGAGAAAATGAGGTTGACATTCAGGTTATCTTTGACCTATAAAACTGATCCACTGCGTACAATGTTTAGATAGCAAACAGGACAAAAGGCTAGATGCTAGCTTCTTCGCTCTGTCCGCTTATCTGCATGGTTCTTTCTGTACAGATCACACGGATGGTTATGAATTTGTTAAGCAGGAATACCATTAATATTCATGTGCTGAGTTGAACTTTCTGCTTTGGCAGTCATCCGAGCTGTTTGTGTGCCTTTAGCGAGCTGCCGTACCATGATGTTAGCTTAATTTGCATCAAGTCTTTGCTTATCATTTTGTGTGTAATTTCAAAATTTGCTACAAAATAAAATGTGTACTTTTGCTCCATAATGATATAACAATCTCAATCATCCATGTTTAGTGTCTTGCCTTTTTTTTTTTTTTTTTGCTTTACACAAAAAATACAAGAATAAATTACCAGAATTAACGCAACCGTGTAAAGGAGTTATACGAGCGGAAATATAATCATTGTTAAACCGTGTGTTCATGTAATCAACCAGCAATGGTATAATTGCATTTGTAGACTCAGGCCATGTCCACACGTAACCAGGTATTTTTAAAAACAGAATTTTTTCTACTTTGTTCTTTTAAATAACTCTGTCCACATGACCTCATTGTCTCACCCACAGTCTATACCGCTATATTATGTATTCAGGGTCGCAGGGAGCCTGGAACCTATCACAGGAGACTTAGGGCAGGGTACACCTTGGACAAGGTACCAATCCATCGCAGGGCACTCACACACACTATGGGCAATTTGGGAACGCCAATTAGCCTAATCCGCAGGTCTTTGGACAATGGGAGGAAACCAAAGTACCTGAAGGAAACCCACCAACCACGGGGAGAACATGCAAACTCCATGCACACAGAGACAGGAATGTTATTCAATACATTCAAATATTTTCTTTAAACGTTAATCATTCAACCATCAGCACGATTCTAAAGGACAAGATCATGAAACATGTCAGTTTTATACTGTGTATAGCCAATTGTGTTAGTATCCTAGTACTTATACCATGTTTGTTGAACAAATTGGACTTACTAACGAGCTCTCGGAACAGAACTCCGTATGCTAAATTGGCTAATGCTATAATCTTATGCTTAGGTTTAAAATCGATGTTTGAACTACTAGTTCTGTCCGCTGAGCTTTGACACGCTCTCCGTTCTTTAAGGACGAACTTAAAGATGCAAAGACTGGGTAAGAAACCACTATCAGAAAACACTAACATCTTACTTCTTGGTAACACTGAAGCTGTAGATCTGTCGCATACAGGAAACTTGCTTGGCTGAAGATGAATCCTATTCTGGCACTACTATTAAATCTTGTCAAGTTAAGGGAGATTGCATGACACCCTTAATCAAAAACTTAGTCACCGCAGACATGCCTTTCACTACATGGACCTGTGCAATGTTTCCTGCTGTATGTGTGTGCTTTATTACTCTGTAAACTGATACAGGAGGAAAAGATTTATTCATAATGTCATTCAGAACTATGTGAAGCTTATTGGACCTAATGGGAACCAAGGATAGGTTTAACCATGTTATTCGTTCTTATCCTACTTGTGCTCCTACAGTAAGCGATGTCTTATACTGCCTAGTCTTCTGCATGACTTCCTATAACACCTAAAGGAATTTATATGGATTTAGTTCAGTTCCACCCCAAAACATACCAAATTTCTAATTAACAATGTGGTTGATTACATAAGGGTTATTTAACAAATTGATTCTCATCCACCAGATTACCAAAACTCACGTTTAACTGACAAACATAATCAGTTTTTGTTTGGTTCATGAAAAATATGGCAGTTTAAGATGGGAATCTTGCTTTTTCATATATTATGGACGTTTGTGGTACCATATGTTGCACCATCTGCTTTTACGACATGGATAACGTCATGTAATTATCAAGGATTAGTGTTGCAGCTGTGTTCTGTTCATCAGCCAAACTCTGGAAATGTCATGATTCTAAAGTGGTCAAGTCAAGTTTAACAAAAATAATAATAATCTGGCAAAAACCACAAATGTACAGAAAGATACTGCAGGGATTTTACCAACATTTTAACCGATTTGATTCATTGATTGATGCCATCCACATATAAAGACTATCTTAAATGGACAATATTGGATTTTTTTGACAGTCTACTGTACAGTACATGCTTAATACTCTCTGACTGATCAGAGAAATGAGATTGGACATAGTGTATCTTGAGAGCTCATCTTCGAGGTCTATTAACTAAATGAGGACAGTCTGGCTTGGATAATTGACCTGCTGATTGATTTCAGGTCTTAGACTGCGTGCTTCTTTTTGTTCATGATGAAGTCTCACATTATATACCCATTTTATATCTAGAAAAATAATGGAATTGGTCAAGTTTTCATTCCTTGGAACTTTGGAGCCTCACTATAGTTGATGATTTCTGTTGTATAACCCATTAGGTCTTGGCAGGGTAGCAGTATAGAAGTCAGGGCATTACTGTATAATTACTTTTGACAGGAAAATGATTCCGTATTACTCCATTAGACCTTCATTATGAAACATAATTTTGTCAAATCCCATTCCTCAAACAAGCCTTCAAAGTTCTTCACTAATAAACTTTTCACTGACTGAGGACAGTAATAGAGGTGTCCCTACATCTTACAGGAAATTTAACTAATTCCATCTGCTCCCAAATGAATGCTGGCACATCCCATCAACCCAAGAAACAGTTTTGCTCAGAACAACTTTTCGCCATAGTTTCTGACCAATCCCATCTGATCTCAATGAAATTATGATAAATGCTACTCCATCTTGAAGAAATTTTGACCAATTCTGCCCATTCTGACACATCTGACACACTCCTAAAGGAATTCTACCCAATCTTGCCCACCCCTAAAGCAATTATAACCAAATCCTACCCACCACTTAAGAGATTTTAACCAATCCTGTCCACTGCTAAAGGAATTATGACGAATCCTATCCTCTCCTAAACGAATTATTCTTTCCCAATCTCAAAGGAAAATGACTAATCCTATAATTTCACAAACTTGCATACTTCTAAAGGAATTCTGACCAATCCTTCCCACTGCTAAAGTTATTATGACCAACCTTGTCCAGTCCTAAAGGGATTATGGTCCGTCCTATCCACTCCTGAAGGTATCCTGACCAATTCTGTGCGCTTTTAAAGTAAGTTCAATTTTTCCAAGTTCAGTCTTGAAGGAATTCTGAATAATCCAACCCACTACCAAACTTTGACCAACTCCATATAGTTTCAAAGTAATTCTGACCCATCTTGCCTGTTCCCAAAGAATTTTTTTCCAACCAATCCTGTCCATTCCCAAAAGAAATTCCCAACAGTCCTATCTATTCTTGAAGGACTTCTAAACAAATCCTGTCTGCTCCCTCAGAACTTTTGAACAGTCCCACCTGCTCCAATAGGAATTATGGCCAAATCTGTGAACAACCTAAGGAATACTGACCAATGCTCTTAGCAATCATGTTGACTCCCAGGGGAAACCTGACCAATCCTGTCCACTTCTGAAACATTTGTAACCAATCTCGTCCACTTCAACTTCCCTCTCCAAACAAACAATCCCACATGGTGCTAGTGAGATCTAGGCAAATCCGTAATTTTCCATAGGATTTCTGAGAATTCCTGTCCACGAGTAAAGTATTTTTGACCAATCACCATCATTTTGCTCCTAAAGATATTCTGAGAAATCCTGCCCACCACTGCAGTAACTCTGAACAATCTCACCTGCTCCTGCAGATACTCTTTTTGACCAAGATAAATCAGTGTGCAGGCTTCATAACTGATGGACACATAAGCCTGCTAAAAGGAACACATAATAAATGAATTGATGATTGATGAATTGCCAATTAAAAACTTTTTCTTTTTTTTTTTTTTTATAATTGATTAACTTGCTAGCAGTCTTTGCTGTACTGTATATTGCATTAAGATCCAGTTTGGTCCTGTTCACCCATCTCTTATGACTGAGAGCAGCTGTCTCTGTGCTGTATGCTGAACATCACCCCAGGTTCAAAGTCGCAGATGTTTCAGACACTCAGGCACGTACGGTACAGAACGAGTCCTTCTTATGCTGCTCTTGAGAACTTTTGCCTTTGGGGTCTTTCCAGAAACCCAGACAATTCCAACATGTACTTTTTCCATCAGACCAATAAGGTGAAAGCAATGCAAAATATTATCAGATTCTTGATTTCCGATTGCTCAGCATAATTACTGTAACTAATAGCCTACAGAATTGTACATCATAACACCCATGTGTACATTTCCGATAGCTTTAGCATTACGTACATTGTGAGTTCAACTTAGATATGTCAGTGATACTAATGTCCTGTCAGTGTTACTTAATACTGTATATCACTGAATAAATATTCGAAACAGCATCTTAGTGTTTCATACCAGCACACTACGCTTCACTATTGGACAAGACCCATTATTTCCCCATGCTCAAGTATTGTCCCTCTGACAGGGCACTGCTTTTATTTATTTATCACTTTTATAATAGTCCGCGATGTATCTTGGGTTTCCCCAAGGTCTCATTTGATGGAAGGTTCAGCAGTGTTTCTCTTGACTAATGCATTTTTAATGATAAGCTGCTCAAAGTGCTATGCAGAGGTTAGCGTAATCGCCGGCAGAGCTCTCAGGAGTCATTGTGGCTAACTGACAGAGGTCAAAAATGGCCACGTAGAAATTAAATCCTGAAATATTGAACATATACCCAAGGGTTGTAATACAGTAATACGATGATACATCATAACCTGGACATCTGAAATAGTTATACCTATGACACTGTCATGGTATGACGCAAGCAGATATTTTTTTAACACCGTTGCTTTCTTAGCCTAGCTTTTGTCATATAATGTTAGGGTCTAGGTTAACATGACATGTTTGATTGAGTCACTCATTTAGCCTTCACTTTACCCCAAGTCATGAAAATCTTTGAAAATTTTGGAACAAAAAAGTTTGTACAATACAAGAACGCCTGAGTTTGTATAATTTAGGTCGGAGGCGGCTTGCTGTTATATTGGTTAATTTGACATTGCACATGCATCAAAAAGTTTCAATCAAATAAGTTGCTATAATGTACCTTAGGACCAACAAGGCTGTAAGCCGGTGCTACGTACAGGTTTAAAGCTCTATGAGCTCTGCATTATGATTTTCATCATCGTTCACCAAGAATTAGCTGTAAATTTGACTGATCAGGAAAAACTTGAAGCTTTTGCAGTATACACTTTTTAGACACATATAATATGATATATTCATTTCACTGTGTATTTTCCTTTTTTTTTGTGCATGATGCAACCAGACTGCAAAGACCTTAAGTCATGACACCTGCTACATGGCAGATAACAAGAGTTTCCATTTCCTGCGAGACTGAGTTACACCATAACGTTCATCTGTTGATGTCTGTTGACCAAGTTAGGACCAACCTTCAGGACTAAACAAACCTCTAAAGATTTAAAGAACTATTTAGTGACAGTTAGCGGGTTTGCCATTCATGCTAGCCAGGCATGTAGAAATTGTTCAGAAATCCAGCAAACTTAACCAAGAGATGGATGCTTTTATACAGCTGCATTATCACGGATAGCTTGAATCTTAACTACATCTTTTTAAGGTTGTGTTCGAGATTTAAAACTAACACAAGAGAAGGCCTTCGCACTGCATTGAGGAGTCAGTCAGAATGCAGCCTTGAATATTCTGAAGCTTTGTGCCAGAAAAGTGGAGCAAACATACTGTATCAGACGCTTCATAGCTTCTGAGGAGAATATCAGAGGCTAATAAAACAACAGGTTAGCATTTGTTTCCTATATGTACAGTAAGGTGCAAAAGTCTTGAGCCCCCCTAATTTTTCTATATTAAATTAAATCAAATTACACTAAATGAAAGACATTTTTTCCCCTAAAGATACAATTTAAAAATTGGTTATTTTTGGAACAACCTCAGCAACAACCTCATTTCCCCTCTTGTTTCTTCCAACCACTCAGGATTAACAGTATACTAATCTCTCACTGGTTCATGCCGTAAGTTATTCATTCATTCATCATCTACAGCAGGGGTGGGCAATAATTTTTCCCCAGGGGCCAAATGAGAAGCAGAAAATATTGTAGAGGGCCGGGCCAAAAGTTTGAAATCTACTCTGGTT
>JAQMYL010000001.1:32250259-32267015 GCA_030014365.1 Clarias pachynema | reverse complement strand
AAATGAAGTCAAAAGTTTAACTAAAACAAAACAAACTAAAGGGGCGTTTTGGCGCCCTCTAGGGGCTAACCCTGACACCTGGCCAAATAAAAATAAAAAAAGCCATTTCAGGAGGGTCAAATTATTGAGCTGCATTAAGCAAAGAGATTTGATCAACGAATGAGATTTGAAATTACAGGAACTGGATTAAGAACAGAATATCAGCACTTGGAAGGAGGACAGTGCTGAACCGTCAACTTTGTAGAAGAAATGCGGTCGGGAAAAAAATCATGACTGGAGATCACTTGGTGAAGTTTATAATAAAACCAGAGTTATGTTTAATAGTGAAAGTAGCAGCATTCGCGCACAAAGAGCATTCGCGTACAATGGGATAAGAACCGATAGGATTGGGGATAAACAGCTGTGTGTCCATAAGAAAACCACTTGTTAGAGAGACTAATTAGGAAAAAACACCTCAATTTGCAACGGAGCATAAAGATTGGACTTTGAAACAATAGAAAAAGGTCCGATGAGTGTAGATTACGGGTATTCCAGAGTGATGGACGCGTCAGGGTCATTTAATTCACTTGTGGTTACATTTAATGTTGTGGAACATCAACATCGTAGAGTATTTCTCTCCTTTATCTTTAAAAGACAAAATAAAATGCAATCTAAAGTCTGCATTTTCTATCCCTGATATTTTTTTCTGCTCTGGTGCAAAGACTAAGGCTTGTGTTTAAAAGTTGGGATTTTATGCTATTAAAAAAAAAAAAAAATTTTCAGACTTAAATCTCTAAATGCATAGTCTGAATGAGAAGCACAGAAAATCTTTTGAAGCAGGTCTATAATTGCACGAAAAAAACCTGACATGGCTTTTGGACTTAAGTAGCTAGCTCTACAAGTACAGATCATTTTCAAACGTTTCAACAATTTAACAAATCGCTGCCACTATAAACAAGTCTCCTTCTTGGCAAATACACCTGACTAGCAATTAGGAGCACTTCCTAAATCATGGCACGAACATTTACTTCAAGCGCAATTACTTCTATTCATTTGACAAGCGATGTAGGTCTGGGTGGTTGAGATCAAGGGCTGAACAGTGGCTCTCTGGGAGTCCTGGGATTTCACCTCACAACAGCCCTGGCGTACACACACAACCTTAGCATAGAGCATCCGTGGCCTATTATCTCAGCACTCTGGGAGATTTGGCAGAGCTTTATCTCTAAGCCCAGGCTGTTATTAGATGCAGAAACAATCATGGCCTGACAAACTGAAGCTGCTGGATAAATGGCTTGGCCTGGGAAACTCAAGCTGGTGTCCTGTCCTTCATGAAAAGCGGTCTCCTGGGTACCTTTTGGAGCTTTAAATGCAAATCTGGAACTAGAAAATAATGCTTAATTTTTAAAAATTTATTATTTATCGTTTAATTATTACAAACCGGCTTTTGAATATGCATACGAATCACTCTGGCTAGCATTGCATGAAATGAAATTTCCTCCTCCTAAATGTAGCCAATTAAGAATTTGCTTACTTTTACTTTTTTCTAGGTTTTTTTTTTTTATTCACACAGACAAAGCTATCAGGGCAGCACGCTACATAGCCCTTTTTTTTTTTTTTTTTTTTTTTACAGATGAATGCTGATGGCACATTCGAGATGATCAATACAACACAGATTTCCGCCCCCTTTCTATCTTGCGTGCTGAGGCAAGTCTTTCCCTTTGAAAGTATTTTCCTTTCATTTGTGCAATTCAGGGACTGCTCTGGGGCCGAACGAAATTGCATGTTTCACGTTCTGCTGAGCTACTTGAAAAGAATCTTCTGTTTCTCTTGCTCCGGGGTCCACCTGGTGGATCATGAATCTCCGGGTTAATTCCTTGATGAAAAGTTTTGGCAAAAAAAAAAAAAAAACAGGAACCTTTTGGCCAAGACTTTATTGGACGACAACGTCTTTTTTGTCTTACTTGCAACACTGTGGTAAGGAGGAAGTTGTGGTGGTGGTGGTGTTGGGAAAGGGTGGGAGGGGGAGCATATTTCCTTGTTGTAATTTCTACAGTATGCACCTTTGTCTTTAAACTATCAACTATCAGTAGAGATCTATCTTTATGAACATTTTTCAATATTGAATGATATTGAACTATTGAGGAAACTTACCTTATGAACCTTTAGGCAAAAACTGTTGTTCTAAACTCCATCAATCACCATGAAGATATTTCTCTGGGGGAAACCTTTTGTGGTTGGAGTTATATTTCATGGGATCTTAAGGATGTGTAGATCACTTAAACGCTTGGTGAAGTTGGTCAGTAGAAACCAGAGCTACAATATGTTTAATGGTGAAAGTAAGAGCTGAAAGGATTGGGACTAAACAGCTGTGCATCATGCATCGTGTCCACTGTACAAGCCTCTGGAGACAATGTTATGATCTGGGGTTTCTTCAGTTGATCAGGTCTAGACTCAGCAATGTTATGTGGCAATAAAATGAAGTCAGCTGACGACCTGAATGTACTGAATGACCAGGTTATCACATCTATGGAGTTTTTCTTCTCTGGTTTCAGAGGCATATTCAAGCCATCTTTGTGCATTACGCGTTTTGCAATAAAACTAAGCCAATAAAGATCAGAATTGATATCAGTCAAGTGCTTATGGAAAACATTTTATTTGTCGATTGTTAATCCTCAGTCACAGCAATGATATGAGAAACTGTAACACTGATTTATGATGCCAGCACACACACACATACAGCTTTCTGTGTATCACAAAGCACTCTGGGAAATGCTTCATTATCATCTGTTTATGACGGCGACCGAGAGTCTCGGATATCAGTTTAGAACCTGCGAATGAGCTGTTCTCCTGCGGGAATTAATCCCAGACATACTGTATGATCGCATGCCAGCTTCTTTGAAACCATCGCATCGCTTCCTCTAAAGATTTCACGTAGTCGGATTTCAATCTACCAACCCAAATCTGCATATCTGCATAAATAAATAAACAAAAATAAATAAATCAGACTGCATTTCATCGTTGTGTTAAATTTATAAAGGGCATAATTTTAGCGGAGGTGTCAGAGCTAATATTTTGAACCTGACACTAGGATTGTATGAAACCATTGCATAAACTTATAATGTCTTATTTGCTGCATAAATAAGAAGTTTAAAGCGATATTATAATAACTGCGCTGAAATCCATGGCATAATGAGCTTTCAGTGTAAATAGCTGTTTTGGGAGTTTTTTCTTTTTTTTTTTTTTTAACTAATTTGTCCATATGAGACATAAAAGCCTCGTACTAGCATGTTTTTGTGTAATATTAGACTAAATTGTTCCCTAACACATTTGGGTCCTGTTGTTAACTTTCTTGAAATAAAAAGCAGAAACCTTTCAGTTATACTGTATAGAATGTGCAGAAAAAGAGCCTCGAGCATGGCTTCGTGATTTCCTTTTTAAGAGAATAGAGATCAACCACTGTACGCCTAAAAGCAGAACAAGCAATATTCAATATTTATAGCTCTGAGTTAATCTCAGTAACATGCAGTGTAGTTATATACGGATAAATAAGAGGACAACGTGGATTCATTCTGATTCATTGGAAACAGTGAAATGAGTCAGATTCCATATCTCAAAAAAAAAAAAGAGAAAAAGAAAGAAAAGCTTTCTATTTTTGTTGCCAGTCTAAATCATCTCATCAGTTTTGCCCCGGGGCTGTTTATTTTCCCCTCCTGTCCTCTACCCTCGTGTATGTTCTCATTACAAGGTTGATCTACCATGACTACATTTAGCATCCGATTATGTAACGCTGCGTCTTGTAATGAACTCAATTCCTTCGTGACGAATCATCTCTCAAGGCTGATTTGGGATCAGCATTTGTAGTTCGGCTGAGAAGCTGAGATCATATTTGTGGATCTCCTCAGAGGAAAGCTCCTACGCCACTCTGGCTGGATGGGAGAAACCTCCGGAAACAGGTCTCTGAGGCATAACGACGTCGTAGTGCATGATATTTCCACATAATGGCACGCTGACGTGTCGACACTTGGCAGAATCTTTGCGAGTACAAGACGCTGTGCTTCACTCACTTAAGCTTTTAATCACATCGAGCTGTTATCCAGGTTAGCAGTGACCTACATCCTAATATTGCACCGATATTAAAGATCATAAAACATGATGAGATTTGATGTAACGCACCTGCTTTCTCTTAGGAAGAAATGTGGGTTCATCATTAACACTTACATTAACACTAAACGCAAGAAAATATATGGATCATAAAAACGATTTTTCCTCCTTCACTGTAAAGTTACTCTTTAAAACTTTCAACTCAAGACAGAAAGAAGCAAAAGTAAAAAAAAAAAGAAAAAGTATCATTTAATTATTTGGCTCGATCCACCCTTAATACTCACCAGCTTTAAAAATAGCACTTGATCCAGCACATCCTTTTAATTCACTTTTTTTTTTTTATTCTTCAATCACAAGCCAGGACATGCAGGATATAATCAGGTTTGTTACATTTTTATCTATTTTTCATTTGTCAATTGCATAAAATAAATCTCCCACCAAAAATTGTTTATCAGGTTTTTTTTCCTTCCGTAACAGTCATGCTTCATTTTAAATTTACTTAAATAAGTGGGAAAGAACAAGATCTATCCGATAAAAACATGTAAAATCAAACTGATCTGATTGATTAACCGCTCAGAAACTGCATAGTTAATTCCTGAAGTATTGGCACCCTTCATAAAAACTGCCAACAAATTAGCATATACTGTAATTTTAACAATTTTTTTTCAATTATGTCAAATAATTACAATGATCAAATTAAGATTTTCAATTTCAATTCAAATTTCAATTTTAAAAAAGTTTGAAAAACTTGGGCAGAATTTTTCTTAAAGTAGACATTGCTGAAGTATATGCTTAATTCAAATAATATCATTAAACATGTTCCATCTTTTTTTAATTGGTTTTAATTCCACAGGACTCGTTTGCCATTTTCATCTCCAAAATAAACAAAACAACAGCAACAACAAAAATCTATTTACATCCGCACAAAAAAACAAAAAATAAACTAGCAATTAATAAACAGATTGGCAAAATTGCGATTTATAGATAGATAGATAGATAGATACATGATGCAAACAATCATTAAAATATTTCCACTCAAACGAAGAGGAAAATCATTCTATTTAGCACTTTCATAAATAATAGCTTTTTCTTTTTAGTCTCCAAATAATTCTCCTCCTAATATGTGTGTGCATTGCTCAGCAAAATGTGAGATTCATTCATTTTAATTAAATCTTAAATCAATTTCATTTTCAATATAATTTCTTGCTCAGCCTGAGGAATCTCTCTATTCACAAACCAATTGTTTCACGGTGCTTTTTCATCTCAATAAAACATTAAACAACCAGCGATGAGCTTCCTCAAAGTCGAAAATCATTTCATTTCCTCTTACCAAATTACTTTCCCCTCACTCACCTCTTGTCTTCGCAGCTCTGCGAGTCTTTTTTTTTTCTCCAGGATTAACATGTAGCATGAAAAGGACATGCAAAAAAAACAAAAAAACAACCAACCACAAAAAAACAAAAAACACCCTCTAGGCATCAGTCATGTCAAAGCCCATTCACGGTTTACTGCCATCTGCTCGTGTACAGTATATCACTGCTCTCATTGGCCTAATGCTAATCGTAATGTTGAGTTATTTCCTCACTCATCACACGATTAAAATGAGATGTGGCCTGGCAGAGTGATGAGGTAATATCTGGTTGGGGTGTAAGTGCGAATGTAGGAAATGAATCCAGGTTTAAGATTCAATAAAAAGAAAAAAAAGGTCTGAATCCAAGTAATTACACGATCAGTAGCCAAATTCTAAGGCAAAGTAATTCAAAGTACTCTTACAACCATTTTAAATCTTAAGAGTTTTCCTGATTCAAAATTCATACCGTTAGGGGTTAATTTGTTAAATAATTATTAATGATTTATAAGTAAATATAGATTTGCCTTAGTGTCAGGTATATTGCTATAATATTTACTACTACTATAATATTAACTACTACTACTATTACTACTACTACTACTACTACTAATAATAATAATAATAAAAACAACAATAATATGAGAATACAAAATAGCACAGTGTGGGATGACAACATAGCAACTGAAAGGAAATCAGCAGGTGCTACACATATTTCAAACATCCAACATGTGTCTCTTTTTATCATATAATATATAATAATAAAAATACTCATTTTTATAAAAAAAAAAAATAATAATAATAATAATAATAATAATAATATATGCACACACATTAAGCTTCCAGAAAATTAAAGAGTTTGTAGAGTATCTGCCTTTCATTCCTCCATTAATGTGAAATCAACTAAAACTAATTTACTATGTTATTATTATTTTTTTTAACCCTATAACTTTTTCTGCTCAACTTTTTTATAGAGAACATTTAGAGTCACTACACAGTATGTGTTGGTTGAGGCATCTCTACTATTCGGTTGAGATATGCTATGAAAAAAAGGTCTACTAGATTTTGTTGTGTCTTTAAACAATATTCCTTTTTAACTGCTTTGTAACATACCGCAAGAAATAAAACGTTTAAAATGTATTCAAATGAATTTATTATGTTTGAGCAACGCTGTGACTGAAATGTACAATATATAAGACACATGCATTATATAAGTCAAAATAAACATGCAGTATTCAAATAGAACAATAATAATAAATTGAAAAATGATGTAAATGAATTTTTTGAACGAACCCAAATAAATTTTTGAAAGAAAAGCTGTGATTATATTCAGATTTTTATAGGTAAGAATACGCTGACCACAACAATATATGCTTTTTCAGGAAACTAGTCAATGATGGGGTTGATTATTCTGCAGTAAAAGTATATCCTTGAATGTTTTACTCCTCAAATAGAACAATTATCTTATTTTTGCTTGAATAAGCATCAACAGATTGTGTGTCTTATCCATAAAAACAAGTCGGTTCCTGTTGTTACTTTCGTAGGAGCTATAAAAAGTTCTTTCCTCGTTGTTCTTTCTTGAACGCAGCTCGTCGTGTTACCGAGAATCAATAGGGTAAAATTCCTCCTGTCATGAGGTCTTTTCTCTGCTATAAAACATAAACTTACAGCTTTATATTTAACTGTATGAAAGTGCCGACACCGCAGACTCCTTCCCTCTCTTTACTAAAGAAATGAAATGTATTTGAATAAATGAAAGAGCAGCGTTCATTTATAGAAAAGTAAGCCAAAACTTTCTGACCAATCAGAATGTAAGAATTCAGCCAAGCTGTTGTGTAACTAAGTAAGTCCCCTACATATGGACATATGAGTTCAATTTGTTCGTAAGTCTAACAAACATTGTCTAGGTATTAGGATACTAACACAATTGGCTATACACAGTATAAAACATACATGCTCCATGATCTTGTCCTTGTTCTTGAAGTATTCATGATAAAAGAATGAGCAATGTCTGCCATCTTTTCCCCTCGCTCTATTCTTTCTATTACTGTACTTTCACTTTTGTCTCCATCGTTATTGCAGCTTCATCGCCACTCGCTTCCGGACATCCTGGGATTCACGCTGCACGCATGTGACAATGTACGCTGGACATGTGATCTAACTTCTGAGATGGAACATGCACGAACACTTTCAAAGGTTGGCAACTCGACTGCTCGTATGTAATGTTGTTTCCTTCCACACCTAACATTTTCAGCTTCCTTTTGATTTACAAAATGAAATACGCCCTCGACCTACTTCTTCTTACATTTTTTTCCGCTGAAAAATTATGTCTCCGTGATTGACGTGTCCATCAGTCATACTAGCGTTCCAACTAGGCCCTTGTGCCCTTCATTCAGCCCTCACACACTTCATCTGTCAGGGGCTTGGTGTTAGCTGTGGATTCGATCGGTCATATCAAAGGCGACGCTTCCTTTGGGAAAAGAACACTTACAGCAGCCTGAGTATAATACAGCATCTCTGCAACCCTGTTTAGACCTATAATGGAAAGGACTATTATTAAACCCTCTCTCTCTCTTTCTCTCTCTCTCTCTCTCTCTTTTTAAATAGGACGCATGTTGTAAAAAAGTGACAGAAAGTTAAAAATATACAAGCGTCATTTCTACATGTGGTACACAGTGACAATTTTAAGAACTAATGACTATTAATTGTCATGATTGTCAGATAATGTTCCAAAGCCCAGGTAAAATCTCTAAATGACTTGCTAGGGCTTTGTGAAAACTAATCCGGGCTCCTTACCCGGCTCAAGAGCTTCAAATTGACTGTTTTTTTGTGTGAGCTGTTAATTAAACCGAGCTCTGAGCTGCCCCCTCAAAAGGAAAAAGCGAAATTGTTGCTTGCAAAAAAAGCATGCCATATGCACAGAAAAACAACAGAAATAGCCTCAATTCAGAAAATCACAGCGTGCGTGCATAAAAGACGGCTACTCCTCAATAAAAATCCGCTTGCACAGGCTGCTTTTTATGATCCTATAAAAACCGCCATCTGTCAAAGAGGACAGGATTCGCAGTGTGAAGTGAGGGGCTTTCGAGTGTCACTTTTTCGGAAAAGTGCGACACGCATCTGCCCGAGCTTCCTGCATAAAATCTCGAAGATTTGAGCGGTGCCGTTTCTAAAAGGGATTTTTGAATTTGCATGCTTTTGAAGCTTTTTTTTTTTTTTTATCTTTGGTGTCACATCCAAAAATGCCAACGTTTTTACTTTGATAGGCTTTGTCAATTTTTTTTTTTACTTTTGGAAAGAACATGGAAGTTCACAGAAAAGGGCAGAAAATTATGTAGAAATGTTGTGGTCAAAAACTTTCCACTTATGGCCAAAAAAAAATTTGATTAACTTTTTTACTTATTTTTGTTTGTAGAAATTTTTTGTTAGAAGAACTTTGGTAGCTGTTATTAATAAAAGTGGATTAATTTGAGCACAATAGCACCACCAGTGGCCATAATAAGAAATGCACACAATGATAGAAGCAAAGTACAGCTTCATGTACAGTACTGTAGTGATGGTCCTGAAAACAGAGTTTCTTTTTTACATATACGTAAAAACTTAAGAAAAAACATATACGGAATTTAATGGAACAGACGCTGTTGTTTTTTCCATATATGCATGTAAAATATTGCAGATTTTAAATTCATATTACGCCATGGATCAGACCTCATAAGTGCATATACAAGTTTTTATTAAAAGCTATGTTGTTGGATTTCACACATGCTGTAAAAAATATAACTGTGCTTTTTAAACAGCATGGCTGCCATTGCCATGACTAATCCTAAACTATGAACTGAGTTCTACACAAACTTTTGAATTATTTAAAGACATAGCTTGCAGTTTGCCATAAAATTGAAAAATGAAATATGCCTTACCACTTAAAGGTCAGTTAATAACCAGGGCAGACGGTCGTACAGGACACTGTAGTTCGAGGAATAAGGCATAAAGACATACAAGAGCCAGTGGTTTTGATTATAACCATTAGCAACTTTAGTCTTTTCATTAGTTTTTACTAAATAATTCATACTGTGGAAAGTTTTTTATTAAGCAGGAAATTGCATGAAATATCAAACTGTAAGCTTAGTTACAGTGCCGTGAAAAAGTAATTGCCCCCTTCCTAATTTAAATTTTTTTTGCATATTTGTCAAACTGAAATGATTGAGATCATCAAACAAATTATAATATCACGCAGAGATTACCAGAGTTAATACAAAATGCAGTTTTTAAATGATGATGGAATTTAATAAAGGAAAAGAGCTGTCCAAACGTACCGCCGTCCACATTCGGTTTTGTAAAAAACGAAATCTTGAATGAAATGTTATTTTTGTAAAGCTGAGTAAAAGTTTACTTGCCTCACCCAGACCTGATTACTGTCAGACCTGTTTAATCAAGAAATTACGTAAATAAAACCTAACAAAGTGAAACAAGCTAAAAGATCTAACACAAAAAAAAGCAACACGGTCATAAGAATTTCAAGAACAGATGAGAACCAAAGTAATTGACATTTATCAGTCCGGAAAGGTTTACCAAGCCATTTCTAAGGCCATCTTATCACCAAATGGAGAAAATTTGGAATAGTGGTGAAGCTTCCAAGGAGCGGCTTGTCTACCAAAATTACTTCAAGAGGACAACGACGACTCATCCAGGAGCTCATAAAAGAACTTAGAACAACATCTAAAGAACTGCAGGTCTTACTTGCCTCAGTTAAGGTCAGTGTTGATGATTCAACTATTAGAAAGAGACCAGGGGCAAGAATGGCATCCATGCGAGAGTTCCAAGGTGAAAAAGACTCTTGACCAAACAGAACACAAAGGCTCGTCTCACATTTGCCAAAATTGTTTTTGATTTTCCCCAAGACATCTGGCCAAATATTCTGGGAAAAAGTAAAAACATTTAGGAAGGTATGCATCCTGTTACATCTGGTGTAAAACTAAAATTTCATAAAAAATATAACCATACCAACAAACATGGTGGTGGTAGTGTGATGGTCGAGGGTTGTTTTGCAGCTTCAGGACCAGGATAACCTTTCATACATGAAAACATGAATTCTGCACTCTAATTGAAAATCCTGAAGGAGAATGTCCAGGACAATGATCCGACACACAGTAGAGAGGCATAGTCAAAGTCCGAACTTAAATCTGATTGAGATGTTGTGGCATGACATTAAACATGTTAAACCCTCTAATGTGGCAGAATTAAAACTATTCTGCAAAGAAGAAAACTTGATTGCAGTTGTTGCCACCTAAGGAAGCACAACCAGTTACCAGGTTTAGGGGGCAATTACTTTTTCACATACAGTAGAACAACACAGGTTTGGACAGCTTTTGTCTTTAGTAAATAAAATCATTATTTAAAAAAAATAAACATTTCATAAAATCATTATTTAAAAAAAATAAACCCGGGTTATTTTTTGTAAAATAAAAATGTGTTCGATGACCTCAATCATTAGTGCATAAGTGCAATAAATATGCAAAAAATAAATGAAAAGGAAGGGGCAAATACTTTTTTCCCAGCCCTGTATGACAACATAATGGCAAATAATAGTAATAAGTGGCCATGAAATTCATAGCCTGTAAATTTGTGGCCTTAATATAATGAAGAAATTGTATATTTGTATCTACTGTATATACACGCTAGACATACTTTAGTATGAGTCCATAAATAAGGTGTCAAAAAAAAAAAAAAAAAAAAACACAGGGCATTAAACTACTCATAACTAAACACAGGATATAAACAAACTAACTAAATGGGAACCAACACGAAACAGGTGAACACCAGAAAATAGAAAATCTGTTACAGGACAGACAGACGACCCATTACAGACATTTGCATTCATTTATTTGAAATACAATACAAATGCAATCAAATATCACAGCATTGCATTTTTTTTTTTTTATGGTGGACCCCCTCAAAAAAAAAAAAAAAAAAAAAAAAAAACCTTAAAAAAACTATATGAAATATTATCCTACACAATAAAATAAGACCACAACATTCTGTTGGTGTGTTTGTAAATCCTTATCACGGCAAGGTCATGTCTATTCAACGAGTTCAACACTCCTACCCACCAGATGGTCGCTCCAAAATAATAAATGAATACAACTACAAGCGAGTGTCCGATATTCCCCAGTAGCACCCTGCTGCTCCATATTAATGATCCTATAGGCCTAGATGATGCATTTGTCTTATCTTAACAGCTGTTTGGATCAAAATGCATGCCAGATACGTTTTATTTCTATAAATCCTCGAGAACGGCTATGAATTATTCATCTGACAGACACCTTAATCCGGAGCGACTTACAAACCGTGTTAGTTTTATTTATCAAAGAAATGTGAGTCCTACTTTTGACATGCCATGCTAGCAAAACCGCAACCTGTTTTAACAACTTGAGAAGAGCCTCTTTTAATGTCCTATTATCCAAATAAAAACTAAAACGTGGATTTAGAACTGTATTACAGTATAGTGCACACATAAATATTGTGTGGCTCTTTGGGATCCTAATAAAAAATGCCTCAATTTTTAATAAAGTAATGCACCAAGGTCCTAATAATTTCTCCATTATGGTATGATAAAAAATAATAAGTTATGTTCTTCTTGTTTTTTTGTCTTTCGGCTGTTCCCTTTCAGGGGTCGCCACATTCAATCATCTGCCTCCATCTAACCCTATCCCCTGCTTCCTCTTCTCTCACACCAACTAACTTCATGTCCTCTTTCACTGCATCCATAAATCTCCTCTTTGGTCTTCCTCTAGACCTCCTTCCTGGCAGTTCCAACCTCAGCATCCTTCTACCGATATATTCACCATCTCTCCTCTGAACATGTCCAAACCACCTCAATCTGGCCTCTCTGACAACATGGGTTGTCCCTCTGATGAACTCATTCTTGATCCTATCCATCCTTGTCACTCCCAAAGAGAACCTCAACATCTCCATCTCTGATACCTTCAACTCTGCCTCCTGTCTTTTCTTCTGTGCCACTGTCTCTAAGCCATAGAGCATCGCTGGGATTTGACTGTCTTGTACACCTTTCCTTTCATTCTCACTGTAAAAAAAAAAAAAAGTTATATTGTCCTGTAATGGAGTTGAGATCTGGGTCTGGATCCATCCACAAATCTAACCACAATACAAAGATTATAAGGTTGATTGAATGAATTGATTAATTAATACAATTGATAGAATTCAATTAATTAATAGAAGTGATATAGACATTTTACATGTAATTGTAATAGATGGCGGCACGGCGGCGGTGGCTCTAGGGTGCAGGTTTGAGTCTCGCCTTGGGGTCTGTGTGCATGTAGTTTGCATGTTCTTTCCGTGCTTGGTGGGTACTCTGGTTTCCTCTCACAGTCCAAAGACATGCAGATTTTGCTAGCTGGTACTTCCAAATTGCCCACAGTGTGTGAATGATCATGTGAGTGTGTGTATGTGTGCCCTGCAATGGACTAGCCCGAGCAGCATGCTCCCTAGTGGACATGGATGATGGGTGTATTTCAGTTGAGAGGTGAAAATAAATACTAGACATGCATTGAGTTTTGAGGTTTATTTACAATATTGACATGTCATTCATTCAATGTTATCAAAACATCACTTTTTTTAATGTTAGTCCGACATCATTTTATTAAAGTAATTCTAACTTTCAAAAACAACCCAGTACCAGTGGTGTCACAAAATCTATAACACAACCTTTTGAGAACCAAAAATCCCTGCTAGGTTGTTTGCAATTTGTTATTTCTATATTTAATCACCCTTATCTCAGTATGTTTCTGCAGGTTTTCCTGTCACTGTGAAACTCTGTACATTCTAAAATAGTACTTTGGCCTATGGTGTTTGAAGGCATAAGGTAAGAAGCTCATTGGCGGTCGAAGTCAACGTTCTTTGCAGAAACAGATTTTTTTTTTTTTGACAAAAAGGTGTTATGTCTGAAATACTCTAATAGAAGGAGACTGCAAAAGAACTCACAGGACAGCAAAAGGAAAACAATCTATCCTTATTACCTCTAGTTTAGGTTGAAAAATTACATTTATGGCATTTGGCAGACAGCCTTATCCAGAGCAACTTACATTCACTCATCTTATTACACAGATGAGCAGTTAAGTGTTAAGGGCTTTGTTCAAGGGACCAACAGTGGCAATGTGGTGGTGCTGGGGTGTGAACCTGGTCCCTTTCAATCAGTAGCCCAACACCTTGGCGACCCATGCTACCCTACTGCTACATATTGAAAATTGTTTTTATTTAATATAGATGATGCTTGGTTAAGTGAAGAGCACATGTAAACATCAACGATGAATCTTTTCCAAATATTACGGTATAAACATAGCAAATTGCGAACCACCTATTTGTCAAAATGTGGTGGGTACATCAATTTGGCAACATTATTGACACCATTGGTATCAGGTTGTTTTCAAAAGTTAGAATTACTTTGAAGAAGTGACGTCAAACCATCATTGGCTATTGACGTTGACTAACATTGAGATAAGATGGACCAAACAACCCCAACACAATGTTGTAATGCTGAACACCACAAAAATATACCAGCCAACTGCGACTTCCCAAAACATTAAATCCCAAAGCAGCCCAAAGGATAAAACTCATTTAACATCTGAGATCTGTGAAACCAGACATGACAGTTTGGATGTTGAGGAAACACCATATTACAGTGCAGTAATTTGGGAGTGATAATGTGTGTAACTGTAATATTTCTGAATGAAATTTAAACAGAGAGGTAACAGTACAACACTAAGTATTGAATGACAAACGCCAATCGGAAAACTGAACCCTGTTCGAAATTTAAGCGGCTGCAGATGTGGTCGGACGTGGTCAAACAGATGTTATGCTACAAATAATGGTTGAAGTTCCTTTGGTTTGAGGTTGTATTTGCAACATTGTGTTGATGTCATTTATTCAACATTGTAACAACAATATTTTATCAAAAGTTATCCCAACTGTAAAAAATCAATGTTGTCCCATCATTTTTCCAATAGTGGACGACATCAACCAACTATATGACAATGGTCATTGAACGTTAGCATTCCTGTTGTGCAAAATATTTTTATATATATAGAAACCATATTAAAAAAAGAAGCTTAACAGCAGTGCCGAAAAAGATAAACCTGGAATTTGAGCCTTAACCACAAGGTCCAGTACATACTTCAAAGCCATGGAGGATTTTCTCTTACAATGCTTCATGGAACACAAAGCAGGTCAAAGTATTCAGTGCCATAAATAGACTCCCAACTATTTTATGCATTGCTCCAAATCAATTTGAATCCACTTTTTGAATCTTGAATCCAATTTCAATAAAAAATACATAGCTCAGTACATCACTCCATCTGGCACTTCAAGCTGAAGCTTCAATAGCCACCACTTGCTCGCTATAGACACCTTCCACTTAAGCTGCAATCTGTCTAAGCACCCTTGCCACTTCAACATAGTTCAAAGAAAGGTCGACAAATAGGGATTACGAGGGTCCGCGTGGTCATGTGGTCACGACCCGTGCCACCTGGAGAGATGTCATAACAAGTAAAAGCTATCGAGTGGGGAATACGGATAAAAGAGGAGGTATTAGAGTGAGTCCTCTTGGCTGGCTGCATAGCGAGGATCTTGGTTAATATAATGCCACAGCAGCTGCTCGGTGTGCATGGGGAGGTGAGCCTTTAGCCTCGGCTGTCACTCACTTGTCCTCGGATCTGCCACAACCTTGATATTGTTCCTTCAGACACCAAAAGCTGGCCTGGGACTACTTGTATTTCAGGTCAGATTTGAGTGGTTTCAAGCTGCGACCTTGCCTTTGTGGATCATTTTACAATAAAAATGAACTAACAAATGGTATAGCATGCTGATGCCTTCAAAATGACCTTTGGAGGGTTTAAAAATCACACACAAGTGTGTAGGATGTGTAGGATGTGCCTACTTGCTCTCCCATTTGTTGTCTTTGAACTCATAGTCATCCCAAACCCAGTTAAAAGCACTGAATCAATCTTAAAGGGGTCCTATAATCCAAAAGTCACTGTTAGATTTTTTTTATGCCAATTAAATTTTTCCCCTATTGCGACCTCAAATAAGAAGATCCCCTCCACTGGTTTGTTGCTTATTTAAATACAACGATCACTCGTAGCATTACATTTTTTTGTACATAGTTTTGTGGAGGTTCCCCTTGTGCTGACTGGGCAGATCTGACTCCTCGGAGCATGACTACACAAGACCTCTGTGGGTGTGATGTGGTCTCTGGCACCAGGATGCTGGCAGCAAATATGTGGGTTGCAGGGAGCCTTTGTATCATGGCCAGCATTGACATTTCTTGGCGATTTATGCTGCATTGGTTTGTCTGTGAGGATTGGATCTAAAGGTTTAGCCTTTGGTGCCCATGGACATCGATGAGCCCTGGGTGCCCATGATCCTGTCACCAGCTTACTGGTGTATAATTGATAATCAGTGTTAGTGTGTTAATGTGTTGTGGTATTAATGTTATGGCTGATCACTGTAGACACTAAATAGACACATTTAAAGGAGGAATGAAATAAAGGGAGTTGGAGGTCTAAAATATGCACCTCTGGGGTGTTTCAGCCGGAGCCCTAATAGACAGCTTGGAGGAGCTCTCTGCAACCTAAGTTACTAAAATAGAGGAAGATAAAACACATCCAAACAAAGATGATGAAAAATATCATTGAAAATTACAATTGAAGTTGTGTTGCTTGGTGTTCCCATTATTCCAATGATAGGATCTTGGTTACACTTACGGTAGGTGGAGCAGGTAATGTTGGTGCCTCATGACTCTGGGGTTTAATCCTGAGCTCCACTTTCCAGGATTGCTCTGTAATAGATCCATTTGATGCATATTCCTGGCTCATGCCCAGTGGTACCAAGATAGGTTTCGATCTGTCAAAGCGGCTTTTATCTGAGGAATAAAACACCTGTCAAAACGGCAAACGGTTTAAGCTTTTATCTGAGGAATAAAACACTTGGGGATGTTTTATCAATAACTAAAAGGAAGCAGATTTGCCCGTCAATACTGCAAAGTTGATTGTTTTCTAATAACATCATATCTCAGAGTTTCCCTGGCCTTATGACATGAAATTTCCAACAGTTTTTATTATTTTTTTTAATAAAAAAAATATAACATCATGCTTAATGTTGTGGAACATCATGTTGTGAAACATCCATGACACAACTCTTGTTATCACTTACACTATAACAAGCCTTTCTTTCATTTCTGCTCTCTATCTATCTATCTATCTATCTATCTATCTATCTATCTATCTATCTATCTATCTATCTATCTATCTATCTATC
>JAQMYL010000001.1:32238886-32250159 GCA_030014365.1 Clarias pachynema | reverse complement strand
ATCTATCTATCTATCTATCTATCTATCTATCTATCTATCTATCTATCTATCTATCTATCTATCTATCTATCTGTCTTGAAGTTAATAATACAAACAAAAAGTTGATACAAAGAGTCACAAAAAACATTTTGACAATCATTTCATCAGTCATTTCAAGATTTCATTAACAGCATTGTGGTGATAATAGAGAAAACATACAAAACAGCACTTTCAGAGGTCAGAATGGTCTGTAGCTTCAGCTTGCGTAATTTTATCGATATATGCTAATGCACTCTGCTGCTTTTCTCAGCACCATTTAGTATTAAAGTATTCATAGGGAGAATATAAGATATACAGCTTGAAACGCTTTATGGGGGGAACTGCAAATTCAGCGATTACAAAGAGATTTTAAATAAGGGTGGACCGGGACATGAGTTTGTATCGCTATTGTTATTGAATGGAAATCAACAGGAAATAGTTTTAAAACCATCACCATGGCCCTCTTTCCATCCCATGAGACACTGGTGTTTTGATGATGGTGGTGGAGAGTCTGGTCTAACACATTTCTCCCATTGGGGCTCAAGTGGCTCAGTTGTGACTGTTACAGCCCAAAAAATATGACTTCAAACTGATAAGCATTTCATTGTTTCCTGTAAACAGTGGCGGAGTCATCTTGGCCTGATAGAGGTGTCTTTATAATTTCATTGTTGTGAATTTGCCCTAAGGAAATATAAACTTTTGTACGAAAAAATATAAAGTCGAGTTTTTGTGGCACTCTTATATGGAGAGCACAAATCAGCAGTGACAGGTTAGTTATTTGAAATAAAATGTACTCGAAACACTGTGTATTTTCTGGTGTTGGTGATGGTTTTGGTGACATGGAGCTGAAAGAGCAGAGGTCAAAGTAGGTCAAGAAACTTCTGAGAGAAATAATGAGCATTGGGAATAGGTGTAAAAAAAAAAAAAAAAAAAATTGTTTGTGTGTGTGGGGGGGGGGGGGGTGTCTGCTGGCACGCACAGAACGAGAACTGTATTACAGTAATGAGTCAGCAGGGAGGAGAGCGGCATGCTGAGAAATGGCGAGTGCGAGAACCGTGTGTGTGAGAGAGACACAAAGCCATAGGACAACTGCACGACAAGGTTATCGCCAGGGGAGCTGCTGCTCTGTAGGAATGCGAGTGTGAGGAAAAGGTTAGGTGGGAGATTGGGATCAGAAAGGTCAGCTTTGCGGTTATTAGACCACCAAGGCATCATGCTTTCATGCACTTGATATTCGGTTCCACAACTGCCGAGATATTGCTCATCCATATTTAAGAGATGTGCCCAGTGAAATCATAATTCTGAGAATTTGTACATGATCCAGGGGAGCCTAGTATGGCAATCTTCATATGGGTCAGTTTGATTAAGGTCAGACACGTCGGAATGGTCTTAAAAGAAAACATCTTTGTCCCACAGGTAAATGTGAATTAGTAATATTTGACTCTTTAGTCATTTAATTAAACATCAAGACCCAATATATATATATATATATATATATATATCGGTCTTCCAGATCTCATCTTGACCTCCACAGTTCTCCTGAACTGCCGTCTCTTAATTACATTTCTCACTGTGGAAACTGTAGGCTGACGCTTTGCTATCTTCTTATAGCCTGCATTGTGGGCATCAATAACTTTCATTTTCAAAGTGTTACACAGCTGCTTAGAGGAACCCATGGTTGTTGAGTGTCCGCAAGTGTGTGCACAAGGTTTGAAGAGTCAAAGTATTTGTAAAGCTTTGAAATTGACATTTACTAATGACAGCTGTTGCCATGCATCAAATCTAACGAGCTGATTAAGGTCTGAAAGTTTTTTATTTTTGTTCAATGTATGGCATAAGAAGTAACTATGCATATTGTGCATTTTTTCCAGAGATACTGTATTAACATCTCTACAATTAAAAAAAAATCACCAAAATCTGTTATTTATCAAGGGGTGCCTAAACTTTTGCATAGGACTGTATATATTGTATTCTTATACAGCCATCTCAGTGTTCAACTAAATGAATCGATTCAAAGAGTCAACTCGCTGATAGATGACGCACCATTAATTCACATTTGTTTGTAGGCCATTACTTTTGCATAACAAAATGCTTCCATGGAAACATCTGTTCAACATAGGAGCTGTTTATTAGCAAGAACTTTACACTGAGATGATCAGTTCTCAGAGTAAATTAAAATGCTGCATGTTTCTTCTAATGAATCACATACAGTATATGTTAATGCATGTACAGTTCATGTTAAAATGCAATATATAGTATTAACAAGCTAATTTATTGTACACAGTCATACTTAAAAGCATATCATTTACTTAACAGACAAATAAAATACTGTGAAAAAGTATTTCTGATTGATAGATAGATAGATAGATTGATTGATTGATTGATTGATTGATTGATTTGCATATTTGTCACACCCAAAGAGACACAGACGTACATACATGGCTCTCAAAATGTATATATTACGTGTGTAAGAATGTATGTTAAAATGAAGAGAGAAAAAAATAAAGTCACTATAGCAAATACAATGTGTCGTATAAACATTAAAATACAGGTTCATCTCAATTAATTAGAATATCATTGATCTATTCAGGAAGTGAAACTCATACAGTATATTATATTGATTCATTACACACAGACTGTGTAAGTGTTTATTTCTTTCAGTTTTGATGATTATGGCTTACAGCTAATGAAAACCCAAAATTCAGTATCTCAGAAAATTTGAATATTGTGAAAAAGTTTAATATTGGAGACTCATAGTGTCACACTCTAATCAGCTAATTAACTCCCAACACCTGCGAAGGTTTCCTGAGCTTTTAAATGATTAAATGTATTTTAAATATACAGTAGCAGACTATACAATCACGGGGAAGACTGCTGACTTGACACTTGTCCAGAGGACACTCGTTGACACCTTGCACATGGGGGGTAAGGCTCAAAAGGTCAAAGCTACAGAAGAGCGCTGTTTCCAAGCACATTAATGGAAGGAAAAAGTGTGATAGAAAAAGGTGCACAAGCAACAGGGATAACCACAGCCTGGAGCGGATTGTGAAACAAAGCACATTCAAGAATTTGGAGGAGATTCAACAGGAGTGGAGTGCAGCTGGAGTCAGTGCTTCAAGAGCCACCACACACAGATGCGTCTTACCTGGGCTAAGCACAAAAAGGACCGGACTGTAGTTCAGGGGGTCAAAGTCGTTCATTTTTCAGATGAAAGTGAATTTTGTTTTTTATTTGGAAATCAAGGTCCCTAATGGGCACTGGTGGCTCAGTGGTACAGTAGGTGTTTTGTCTGCCATGCGGAAGGCCCGGGTTCGATTCCCAGCCAGTGCCCAAACCACCCAGCCACTGGATGCAGTGCCGGTTCCAAGCCCGGATAAATGGGAGGGTTGCGTCAGGAAGGGCATCTGGTGTAAAACCTGTGCCAAGTTGTTATGCGGACTGGATATTCCGCTGTGGCAACCCCTTGCCGGGAGCAGCCGAAAGACCAACACATTTGGAAATCAAGGTCCCAGAGTCTGGAGGAGGACAGGAGAGGCGCTGTTATGATATTGAGTTTAATTGTATTTTGTTCTTTGTTTGTGGGATGGGTGGTATCCCTTAATGTTTCAGGTCCCGTCCAGTGCAATCGGTTGGTTGCTCTACACTTGTCGATCCTGCCTCCTACCTGCCAATTGGTTAACCAGGGGACCCAGAGGCCTTTAGACTACAGTGCTGCGTTTTTGTGACTATGCTCTGACTTCCCTCTATTGTTGTTGATTGATAGACTTGTATGACCATTTGCTTGTTTTGACCATGTTTTTGACTTGCTCTTCATTCGTTTAGTCACTTTGTAAATACAAAATACATTTTGTATATATTTGTACATAATTCTGTATATAGTGGTTTAGTAGGTAGTCAACGCCATTTGTGTTTATACTTCATTTTCTCATGGTTGTGGTTAATCAGGGAGTAAGGGTAGTGTTTTTGCATTTCTGTATCTTTTCTTTTGGTGCAGCATTACAGTAGGTATTTCACTTCGGGACTAGCTACAGGGAATTTTGTTTATCATTTTGGTCTGCTTCTGAAGACTTTAGCCACTTTTTGGGGATTTGCTCATTCCTGTTTGTTGTAAATAAACACTAAGCAAATGCGCTATTAGTCCCGCCCCTTTTTCAATAATATTTCACTATTTTCTTTTTTTTTTCTCTGTTACGTCCCGACCTACTAAAAGGCACAGAATCCAAGTTGCCTGTCCAGTGTAATGTTTGCACAGTCAGTGGTAGTTTGGGGAGCCATATCATCTGCTAGTGTTGGTCCACTGTGTTTTATTAGATCCATGGTCAGTGCCGCTGACCATGCAGAATGAGTCTTTCACATCACTGTGGATGAATTTTAGCCGACTCTTCTGTGCAGAATTGTCTTAATTTACCCTCATAGGAGGGTTTTACATGTTTAAGGTCATGCCACATAATCTCATTCGGAATTAAATCCAGACTTTGACTAGGTCAGATCAGATCATTCAGGTCCTGCAGCTTAACCCAAGTGTGCTTGAACTTGTGGTTACAAACTGATGACCAGACATTCTCCTTCAGGATTTTCTGGTAGAGCGCAGAATTCATGGTTCCATCAATTATGGCAAGTCGTCCAGGTCCTGAAGCTGCAAAGCCCCAGATCATCACACTACCACCACCATGTTTCACTGTTGGTACTGTATGATGTACTTTTTAAAATAAAAATCTGTGTTAGTTTTATGCCAGATGTAATGGGAAGCAAACCTTACAAATGATCAACTTTTGTCTCATCATTACAGAATATTTGCCCAAAAGTCTTTGTGTCCTTTTTGGTAACAGTCACCTTGGAACTTTACCATGGATGGAATTTTTGCTCTCAGTCTCTTTCTTATTGTTGAATCATAAACACTGTCCTTAACTGAGGCGAGTAAGACCTGCAGTTCTTTAGATGTTGTTTAGTCGTTCAGTTCTTTAGATGGTTCTTTTATGAGCTCCTGGAGGAGTCGTCGTTGTGCTCTTGTTCACCACTGTTCTGCTTTTTCTCCAACTACTCCCAATTACTTTTTCACATAGGGCCAGGTACAATTGAACAGTTTTTTAAATGAAATCATCATTAAAAAACTTAAAACTTGAAATTTGTTCCTTTATCAAAATGGAAAGAATTAGTCACTAGCTGTCCTAATATAAACTTCAGCGCAAATAAATACAAAACGTATTCGTGTGCCTCTTATAATCATGTGATCGGGTCAAATTATGAACACTTGGAACACCCCTGAAGATGTGAAAGATGATGCTGCATGCTATTTAACAAAAGGAGCATTAATATTTACTTTGGTGCAATCTATGTAATTAAGTGCACTTATAAATTTCCATTAAAGAAACACTTCAAAAGCAAAGGGTCCAGTTTTTTTTCTCTCAGTAATGAGCCTTTTAAAGTGATTGTTTTCAGTATCACACTTTTGGTCATTTCTGCAAGTGAACCCCCATAAGGCATCAATTATCTCAAATGGCCCTGCTTCATTAAACTAAGAATCAGTGTTGTATGTGCACTTCCTGTTTAACAGCTCCTGTTTTTTGCCCCTGACTGAACAGTTTTTTTCGATTTACCCATGACTCGTATTGGATTTGCAATTAGGATCTAATCGATAAACCCAGCACTCGCATCTTCACTTCAGCATGTTGTCTCCCTGTTCATGCACCGCTTCATCATACTGCGGTGCGTATTAGATTACACTCGTCCTGATGTTAGCTCTTGCTGTCGTGCCACCAGTGTGCTGAGGATAATGCCTCACACTGCGCTTGCAGGCTTATTTTTTCCATATCAAGGTGCTTTTTATTCGATACAGCTGATGGATTATGTGGAAGATGCGTAAGAGATAGGAATTGGGACTCCCGTGTGGCGCAACTAAAAAGCGCTCACTTTGTTCTCTGTAAAAGGGGAGGGAAAAAATTTCTGTGCTTTCTGTATGGGAGGTGTGGCATTCTCTCTCTCTCTCTCTATATATATATATATATATAGAGAGAGAGAGAGAGAGAGAGAGAGAGAGAGCAAACTGTATTACAGTACAGTATATATTTAAGATATACATGTGTATATAGACAGAACAGTAGGTATACACTTTATTAAAATATATACTGTACTGTATATATATATATATATATATATATATATATATACAGTACAGTATATATTTTTTAAATGTGATTAATCTAGAAACACATAAAAAAAAATTTAACGCACATTAATTGTCTGAGCAAGGTTGACCCTAATGGCTTCCCATAATGGCAGCATGGTTGCCTGGCTGTTGGTGATAATGGCACGTTTCTCACGGATAATACGATGACTGAGGAAACATCACCAGGTGTACTGAACAGCAAGTTTCATTATAAAAAGCTTCCAGATGGAAGTTTGGATAAAACCAAAAGGTTGGCGTAGCTACTTTTAAGAGGAAAATTTTACAAGAATACATTAAATGTAAGCTCAGGTGGCTAAGGCTCTAGGTCGGGGGGAGGCAAGTTCGTTCCTAGAGAGCCGCCGTCCGGCAGATGTCAGCTCCAACGCTGAAAAAAAAAATTCTCACCTGCCTGTAGCCTTGGTAATTCTGCAGACCTTGATTGCCTTGTCCAGGTGTGTTTGATTAGGGTTTAAGCTGAACTCTGCAGGATTGCGGCACTCAAGGACCGGACTTGCCTACCCCCTGCTCTAGGTTGCTGATTCTTTGATCTGGGGATCCGTGTTCAAGCCCAACCATCAGTGGGTTGCCTCACCCCATACAACCCAGCCCATGATGAGATTGTAAGTTAACATTTGTTAAATGTTAATGTTTGAGATATTATAGGTTTAATATACAAGTAAATCTGATACAGATCAAATTTGGGGGGGAAATGTTTTTCAGCTGAGCAAACTAAAAGATTAAAGTGCCGCTGCATCACTCTATACAGAGATCTAAATTAAGCAAGGGCTAAATCCCTTTGAACCCCTATCAGCATGGCATCGAGGGTAATGTGACTAACTGTTAACCAAAGTGACAGTGTCATTAAAAGAGGTTGAAGCTTGCATGTTAATGATGACGATTACTATGCAAGTCATTCAAGGCGGAAGACAAGCAACGTTTCAAACAGATGTCGATAAGTCCGGCGTTTCGGGCTCGAATCAAATTTTCACAAAAAAGTGATGAACTCTAAAGACGCGGATCCACTTGGTGCACAAACTACATGTGTACAGTAAGTCAACAATTATTTGTACGTTTTGTTAGCCACAAGACTGAAACCAACCTAATTAGAAAGCAATCACGGTTTTACCTTCCCTGCCGGCTTGAAAACAATGTTTCCCCAATTACCCAAGTGTCCTTACACTGCATTTTATAGCGCTCCGCTGCTCGTTTAACTTCAGGAAAGCCTCATTAATGAGGCGAGAAGTTAAATTAGGTGTTGGGGAAAACACCAGAATGTGCTCTGGATCAGGGGTCTAAAAAGGTTTAAGAAGCACTATATTTCTGTTTATTTTAAAGAAATGGTGAAACACGTTCTACGTCTGCACATTAAGCTGTGAAATGGAGCGGGCCAACCCCGTGTGCGTGAGGTTGTCTGCCTCTTTTCAACAGATGAAGAACTATATTAAAACACTGGACCCATCTTGTGCGGGAGCAGATCTCCAGGGTCTCGCGGCCGTGCGAAAAAGCGAGCTTGCTCTCTGTTTGAATGAGAGATGTCTTTTTTTTTATTTTATTCTCATCGCTGTGAGTACACAGCATGCAATATTTTATGTGCGGCACAAAAAAATATATAAATGAAAAGAACACGCATCATTTATCATAGGCAAAATGTTGAGTCTAAAATGGCATGTGTGGCTCAAACGAGTAAGAACAAGCTCCTACATGGAACATAGTTTCAATGTGCACATATTCCTTAATTTATTTATTACACATCCAAATGGTTTATCTGAAGCTTTCTAAGGTCATTTATTTTTTATTAATTTAATCCATTTCCAGTCGCCAGGACAAATTCTTGGGTAAATACTGTACGTGCTTCACATCAAGTGAAGTCGATTAACGGTTAACGGTTCGTCATGATTATCTCCCTGTAACTGTGCATTACTGATAGCACCTTATCAGCGATGCCGCCGGCTCAAGCTTAAAACCACATGCCAAAGGGTTAAAAACTCTTTTTTTGACTATTGGCAAAGCAAATCGTAAGAATACTCCCGGCAAGATCTGCTGACAGTCCACGCAGGAAAATTAAATGCTTACATCTTAGAAATTGCTCGGCGGTGCATTTAATCAAAGGGCATTGAATTTAGTTTGTTCTGAAATGCTGATGTACGGTTTTCGGGGACCGAGTCTTCGGATTAGGACGAATGAGATATTTATTGACTGACTCCGGTACCTGTAGCCTGAATGCAATTTCTCTGTTGTTGTTGTGTTTTTTTTTTTCTTCTTGAGTTTTCTTTGTTTGCTGTACCTATGCATGTGGCCTTGGGACTTCACAGGTACATCTCTATTACATGAACGGTGCTTTCTCTTCACTCTATAGGGATGTACGGTTACGAATAAACCAGGTGACAATCTGAGTCATTATACACTTACTGGAAAGTACAGCTACAAAAATTAAAAAATAAGTAAAAAACTTTGTAATTTCTCTCCTGGAGAATTTAATAAAGCCTGACCTTGGAGAAAATGTAGTAAAAATAATAATAAAATTTTTTTCTTCTATATTCACTATTTTGGAGGTCAACATTTTGTGAGTCCTTCATGATAATTTTTTTATATTTAAGGGTGCATTCACACTTGACATGTTTGGTTTGATTAAAATGAACTGTGATGCGGTTCTTCTATTAATACGGTTCACTCGATTCATATAAGTGTGAACGCTGATAAGCAGGTTTTCAAGCTTCCAAAGGACTCTGGTGCGGTTTGATTGAAACTGAACACACCACTGACCAAAGTTACAGTACAGTATGTAAACGCAGCAAGTTTGCCCCGCTTGCATTATCATTATTATTATAATAATGATGACTATATCTGAGATATTTCACTGTACACACAATAGAGGCATTTAATCAAAGGATGGATGGAAGACTGCTGCTTGCCTTTTTATTTATTTATTTACTTGTTTATTTATTATCGTCGGAGACGGTCGACTGTCTGGATGAAAGCTAAAAATAAAAACATTAAGTGCATTTGGCGTCCGTTTGATTCACCATCTGGAGCCGCGCTCGTGTTGTTCTCCTTGTATAATGTCACATTTTATAAACTCTTCATGAGTTTTCAGCTGGTAAAGACTCCACCGTATATAATCCACACACACATTCTGTTGTGTCCACTGTTGAAAATGGCAACGTGAGCACAAAGCGAACCGGGACTTTACACTAGCAAAAGAAAAATGAAAACGTCATTTTTATTTGGGGGGATGGGGGAAGGGGGGGTAGGGGGCCAAACTAATACCCCTATCTCACCGACGCGTTTTCGCGCGGTGGCTGTAAATACGGTTCATCATGACTCACCGCGGGTTTTGCCGCTGTGATTATGTTTCCATCTTTCCACGCAAAAAATTATGCAAAATTATGCAAAATTATGCAAAAAGCTATGCAAGGTCCGCTGAAGCTCGCGGACCTTGCATAGCTTTGCGGAACATCGGCGGAACGTCGGCGGCCAATCACGGTGGCTCACGGTGCCTAACACCGCATCTCACCGCGAGTCAAACCGCATAGGTGAGATAGGGGTATAAGAGAACCAAGAGAACTACAAGTGTGAACACACGCTAAGAGAAATATTTGTATCCTATTGTACATTGTTTCGATTATGTGCACTTTACATTATAAAGCACTATCTTCTCTGTGATAGATAGCTAGCTAGTTAGATAACTAGCTAGCTTCCCACTTGCTCAGCCAGAAGGTCTTCATCACTGGACACTGAAGAGTTTGGAAGCATAGTAATGCCTTATTCAATCCATTTTTTGCAGGTTTGAATATAAAATATATAAAAAATATGAACTAATTATAAATATAAAAACGGATAGAGAATATTTTGTGCATGCTTTCTTTGAGTCACAAGAGCGTAAAAAAGCATAAATACCAAAATATGCGGGGCGTTCAAGCCAAACCGGGACATGTGCTGAAATTTCTGGTGAATGAAGGCGTAAAAAAACGATTGACATTTACAGACTTCGAGCATGACACGGTGATGAGACTCAGAGCACACTGTAGTTGTTTCTGTTAACATTCAGCGAGTGGAACGCATGATTCTTGAAAAACAATGCATAACTGATCACCAACTTGCAGATTTGCTGTTTGAACTGTTCACACAATCATTCACCAACACCACTTGTACATTACCGTTCTTCGGCCACGTACAGTCCTGACATCCACATGTTTGGACCATTAAAGGAGTTCCAGGGAGACCAGCATTTTAGATTTGAATCAGGCCAAACATGGCTGAGAAAACTTTCTGCCGTGATGGCGTGCAAGCACTAGTGAAACACTGGGATAAGTGCATTAGTGTAGCGGGGGATTATATATAGAGAAATAAAGGGAGTTTTTAACACTCATAACTGTGTTCTGTTATTCTGCACAATCAAAAGTCCTGGTTTGATGTGAACAAAACATCCTGGTTTGTTTGTGTTATATAAGTGTTGATTTTTGTGTGATTTTGCAAAACTCCACCTCCCACAGTTTCATCACCATGGATAAATCAGCCTGAGGTTGTAAGTGTGCTGATTTAAGTATGCAATTTAACATCAATAATACGTTTGTTGCATTTTAATATATTAAAATATAGCAAACTCCTGCTTTCATTATGATTTTGTAGCCTGTTTATAACATGGTACTGACACAACATTCAAGTCACATAACATCTTATTTCACTTATTTCGCTCAAAGTAGCCAGACTTTAGCATAATCTACAGTTTTGGGTTTTTTTTTTTTTGTTTTTTTTCCATTTTATTTCTGCATTTTCCACAATATAATTTGTCTTTTTTTTTTTTCCCTTTTTTCCCCCAGGTAGCCTAAACATATTAAGGTTGCAGCAATTAGGATTGCAAGATGAATGATCATTTTGAACAGTCTTTGTAATTATAAAAGTTTTTGTGCAAGCAAACTCCACACATTTTACCCTGTTCCAAGTCGCTGCCAGCGTGACTCTCCACAAAAACACAAAGCATAATATACACACACTACCGTTCAAAAGTTTGCGGTCACTTTCTAACTCCATGACGGTTCCTGATTTTTATTTCTTTCTACATTGTAAAGGAATGCTGAAGGCGTCCAAA
>JAQMYL010000001.1:32184805-32195184 GCA_030014365.1 Clarias pachynema | reverse complement strand
ATATTCTAGGCAATGACCAAGAAAAGGAGCCACTTTTTCAAATCAGACCCTAAAGGTGGCGGAACAAGTCGCCCGCGTAGAAAGCATTTGTTTCAGTAAGCTAAATTGGAGGGAAGTGCAACAAGGTGCTAGAAAGATATAAGTAACATGATTTCAAACATCTGATTTGCATTTGTAATGTTAGCACTTGATCCAGCACATACTGTAATTTAGCATTTTATTTTATTTAATTTTTTAGTGAAATCAGAAGGATCTGCTTCCGGGATGAATTTAACCGATGTACGAAATGTTCCTTGAGATCCGAAAGCATAAAGATCATGATAGTAGCATGGGATTGTCACTGAGTACAACAGGTTGATATTTGGAGAATGAATAGGTCTGATGTAATCGTCTCACCCCCGGATGAAATAGTCTCGAACCGATTCTGCTGTTGGTCCACGAACCCCACATTTAGGACTGCTAGTTTTTTAATAACTTTCCATTTTTTATGCAGGAACAAGGACAATGACAAAGATAAGGACAAGGACAAAAAGTACAGACTCAGCCTCTTGATGACCAGATCCGGATCACACGAGAATGTGAGCCCAGAGAAAAAGCCGCAATCTAAAACCCTCCAGTGAGTCCTTTTGACATATTATACTGTACCTAAAACACTGAAATCTGCCACCATGGACGTCCTGATTTAAATATGAAACATCTGTGACTTCACAGTATTCCACCCGAGGTCGCTTTGAGATGGAGTGATTCCTTTGAAGATCTGCTGGCACATCCAGGTGAGATAATGTTACCCGTAATGTTAACGTTAAGATCATAGTTCTGTGCAGAAATTCCCGTTAGGAACTGAAGTGTCAGCTTGATTAAAAATAACAAGAGATGTTTCTGGTAGCTTGACATTTCAAACCAGCCCCAGGGTTGCTCGATACAGATTCGTGCTTTTTGCGCTCAACAAACAAGTATAACATTTACTGATGCAGTCCTGTGACCAGGAAGAGCTTTCTCGATAAACTCTCCAGCACACAAAACCAAGAAGGATCACTTCTGCATTGGAGGGTTACTCAAGCATACAAAAAGGTTGCTTGTTCTAGACTCACACCATTAAAGGATTTGTTGGAGTTGTGCCCGTCTTCAATTCCCAGTATCATTTCAGATCCACGCCGGGTCGAAATCAAGTAACAGCAAAAGATCAAACGTGAATAACATGCTCCTTTTTGTCCCTGGTGTCTAGATGGAGTGGATGCCTTCACGCAATTCCTGCGGTCCGAGTTCAGCGAGGAGAACATCGAGTTCTGGTTAGCGTGTGAGGATTACAAGAGCACAACGTCCCCCGCCAATCTGCACTCCAAGGCTAAGCAAATGTATGCTGTATTTATTGATGCCGAGGCACCCAAAGAGGTACGCTTTATTACGAAAATTATTACTACAGTGCATACCCAGACTGGTGTAGAAGTCTTTTCACTTTTGTCTTTTCTCAAGCTGGGGTTCCACACACTTGATTTTGGTGGGTATTGGATCTACTGGTTTATTAGAATGTTTCGACACTTTTGGGGACAAATTCCCATTCTTAGATTTTCCCAGATTCCATTTCCCAGTTTCCCAGAGAGAATAAAGTAGGACTGGTGAGGAAATAGTTTTATAGCTGCTTGTTTTGTGGGGTGTTCACTAACAGTTTCACTATAACCATATAAAAAATATATATTTTACTTGTTTTAAAATTTAATCAGTTGTCAAGTTGCTGTCGTATAAGAGGAATAAAGGTGGCACGTGGCTTAGTGGTTAGCAATATCGCCTTGTATCACCAGGGCCTGGGTTCAATTCCCTCCACGGGTCTGTGTGCATGGGGTTTGCATGCTCTCCACGTGTTTGGTGGTTTTCCACTAGGTACATGTCCAAAGACATGCAGATTAGGCTAATTGGCATTCCCAAATTGCCTGTGGTGTGTGAATGATGACTGGTGGTCCTACCATGGTCTGAAAATTTTTAATAAATACAATGGTAATCACCAGTGGCCTCCATCATCCCTAGTTGGGCCTAGATGGATGGATGGATGAAAGAGGAAGATCAAAGTCTTCTGTCCTGTAGATTTTCCTATTGAGGACAACTTATTACAATGTATTACATTAGATTAAACTGATGGATAATTTTTGACCAATCAGATTAAAGAATAAAATTTAAAAAACCACTATTCCAGGCACGTTCATTGACACTGGAGAAAAAGTTCGGCTTGCTTTGTTCCGCTGATTATGTACACTACTAGTGTTGATATGAAATGATTCTTTACTTTGGTGATTTGATTCTTTCAAACTGATTCATTTGAGTCATTGATTCATAAGTCATGTGCTGCAAGCGAAGTACATGTAATAATGAAAAAGATACTCAGGTGACATGGACACCTAAACAACCAGCAGAAATTACTGTAAATTTGGACGATTAGAAATGTTTTAGTTTCAGCTTAGAAAAAATATTGTTGATTCTGTGGATTGATTTACCAGATATGAGTGAGTTGTGTACAGTGTATTCGCTCTAATAGCTGTTACCTTAAAACCTTAAAAGAAAAACCCCCTATGACCGAGAACCAGCGTCAGCACAAGCCGAGCAGCTTCATTGCACGTGTTTTTTTGGCTGAGCTTTGGTGTCTGAGGCTAAAATGAAAAGCCTTTGCAACGATGTTTTGTCTATAGAGCGAGGTGTCTGAAAAACGGCCGAGCCGCACGGCCACAAAAGACTGAAGTGGAGATGTGACTGTGTGGTTTTCCTGCTAGCATTTCACAGCTGGGCCTGCAAACCCCCCACACACACACACATCGCCGCCCCTGCCCCCCCGCCCCCCCCCCCAACTCAACCACCCACGCTTTTTCAGCCAGAGGAAAAAAAGCACATTGAAATACAAGTAAGCAGAAGTTACTGAGTCAAAAAAGAACTTAACGTGTTCTGACAACCTTGGTCATTAAGTGAACTCACAGTCAGGCTAATGATGTGTAACTTTTATAGAAGTATTGGCAAGACAGGAGAAATTACTTATAAAACAAGAGACTGTTATAGGATATACGGTACGTTCGCATGTGCGTTCATGTCAAACCGGGACTATTGATTGTGCAGAACAACAGAACGAAGTTACAAGAGTAAAAACAACGTTTATTTCTCTATATACAGTAATCCCCTGCTACACTAATGCACTTATCCAAGCGTTTCACTAGTGATTGCATACCAACAAGATAGGAAGTTTACTTATTACGCCAGAGCCATGATCCGACTGCCTGCTTCACGTCTGAAACTCCGGCCTCCCAGGAACTACTGTACTTGACCCAAACATGTGGAAATGGCTTGGTGACTGTACAGTGGATGCAGCAATAACTTCTATTCTGTAATGCGCTTGTGTGTAGAGTTCCCAGGGACAGATGCGTCTTTTTCAGGTGATAAGCTATCCGTTGACTTTAAGGATGTTCCAGGTGTTCCACTCATGTGGCCCCGGAGCCACATCAGCCGGAATCGTCATTCCCAATCGAACGCCTCTCGAATTGTACATATCTGTGAAAGATAGAGACTTTCCTGAACTGAAATGTATAAGTATCACAAACAGAAATAATAGTTTTATATTTTTAAGTCATCCAAATGTAAAAAGGAAGAAAATCACAAGGTAAAAATAGCCTGCATGTTCATGGGGAAATAATCTCTGATTCACTGAGTTGACGGAATTTCTTCATACTAATGCTATTTTTTACAACCTTCTCAACTGCTGGCTGAGAAGGTTGTGAGTCATGTGACTGCGTATTTTGACAGCCAGAATCAAAGGACCAACAATCTCAATTACCAAAAGTTTATTTATTAAACTGAGATCTTGAGATCCATTGCAGCAAAGACAATGATTTTCTCCAAGACGTGTTTCCAGACGAACACAAACATAGCATTACCTTTTTTTTTCCTTTAGTACGTCTACAACACATTCGTAAAATATTAAAACCCACATTCTTATGGAGTCCACAGTTACGATAATTGTCTAAAGCACAGGAAAGGCGTGTTTAATTCTCACGACCAGGTTTATATTTATGCTTTGCGCCGCTCGAGCTGCAGACGGACTTTATTGTGACATAAGGAAGTGTTCAGAAAACACTTTGAGTCATCGTGCTGCACGTAGCAAAAGTGAGAAAATGTGCCCGAACATGATAGTCTGAAGAGCCGTGCCGCAAGCTTAACAAGGATACAAAATCATTTCAATTATCACCAACAAAGCATGACAATACAGTACGTTCTGCATGAAATACAAAACGGCTAGCACTGCATTCAAGTCGAAAAGAAAAGGAAATGGTCGACGGCGACATGCTGTGGTTTCCTAGTGAGGATGATTAACATTCTTATCGATTGTTCGGAAATCTCTGTCACTGCAAGATTTAATGCTGACTAACCATTATACTGTGTATCTGTAACATATGCATTAATTAATAGCTTAACTTTGGATCATTTTTATTCCTAAGCACGTCACATGACATGCTAGTCATATCCAAAACACTAGAACTGCCCAGTGCCTAACCGAGTCACTGTGTCATGTGTTACAGATTAATATCGACCACTCGACCAAGGTGGACATTCAGAAGAACATCGCACAGCCGACGCAGTCGTGTTTCGACGCGGCGCAGAGCAAAATCTACACCTTGATGAAGAAGGACTGCTACCCACGCTTCCTCGCCTCGGACATCTACCTGTGCCTGACCAAGAGGAAAGCGCCTCCTTCCATGACCAGGAGAAGGTCTAGGTCTTTTGTGTTCAGTGACCGCGAGGATAATGCAGCAGCCTGGTTGTAGCTCCTCAACAGCAATTAGTATGATGGTTTTCGGAAAATCGTAGGTGTGTACGGTTCACACTCAGTGCCTTGCTAGATCTGTTCGTCGGACAGTATATTTTCTTTTTCCCTGGGTCAGCAAAAGAGTTCAGTTTGGATAATGATTTCAGCTAATCGCAGATTTGATCAAATGACATCGCCACCAATTTTAGGTTTATTATTTCACTGGTTTGATGTGTACGTACGCTTAGCATAAAATACCGGTTTTATAACCGAGAGCTGGAAAGTGCTTGTGCAAATCTATGCAGAACTTACAGACTTTACGTTAGCAGGAGACAATATGACATACTGTAGCTATAGCTAAGTTCATTTGCAAGCTAAATACCTGAATGAGGTATTGTTTTAAGGACAGATGGCGTTCAGATGGAGTTTGATGATTAATGCGCTTGTTCGTAATACGTTATGGTTTCAATTAAATTCAATTAAATTTTATTTGTATAGTGCTTTTAACAATTGTCATTGTTGCAAAGCAGCTTTACACAATCAAAAGAAATGATGTTTATACAGTAACAGCGCATTTACAGACTTCTATCACAAATTATCTACATAAACTTACTGTAAGGCTGATAATCAACGGATTTTAAATGCTAACAAGAGTTGAAAACGTATAACGCCTACTATCAGTTACAACTGTTTAGAGCTGCTATAACGTACATGAAACTTTGTTTCAGCAGATTAAAGGTAATAAGTTATGCTATAGCAAAATAATCAGCTTCGATGTGGTAGCATTTACACGACTTGAATTTTATTATTATTTTTTTATTTATTTCTTTTTAACCAGGAGACAAATTCACACAACACAAGCTAGTTAATGAAATATTGTCGCTCCGTCATATGATTACATTTGCAATTTCCTGATCATATTTAACAGTTAATTTAAGCTTCGCCCTTTGTGTCCCAGGAACTATGAAAAAACAAAGTGTTCACGATGATTCATATGTATCAGTATTTGTTTAATTTACAATATCTGTTTACAGAATTTCAAGTATTAAACTGTGACCAAGGAACTTCTTGCTATGAGAAATGAGAAGATTTGTATATGTTGAAACCAGCCATGAAGAAATATTAGGAACTAAACTCACGTTTCCTTTCACACTTTTTTTTTTTTTTACACTATGATATAATCACATTGGTGTACTAACACAAGGCCATTATTTATTTACAAGTTTCACTTTGCCAAAAGAGTTTCATGTTAATCAATTACTTGATTACAGTCTTAGCTTTAATTTGTAAATTGTATATAAATCTGTGTGATAAATCACTGTATTATAATAATAAATACAATATTTCTCAATAAATGATTCGCTGAATTAAGTTGGTGGTATTATCTGCTACTTTCGCTATTTGTGGAATGAGTCTCCAGTGTCAGCAAAGCTTCAGGACATTGAGATATTGGAAATTAATTACCTTCTGTGTGGTGTAACCCTGCTTCATGACGGATTTCATCACGACACATTATTATTGATTGTTTCCTACAACAGCATGCATAAATTATTTAATGGCATAATTAAATCTACAGCAGAGTTTCATTATTTTGTACCCCAAAAAGTAAGATTTTTTTAAAAACTGATGTTCATCTGGGACTGAATTAATCCATAAACAAGATGCGTTGCGTTAAGAAATTGAAAAAGAATGATAAAGTGAAAGATAACTCTTGTTCTTTTCTTTTATGAAAGCAAGCGCTGCCATTTTTTGGATAGATAAAGACTTTTAATGTAAAAAGCTGCATGTGCATAGTGTCATTTTTTTTTTTAAACGATATACTAGACTTTAACTGAGCACCAACAGAACTGCAGCCACGCTAATGACGTAGTGGTGCCATGCAGGGCCACTGACTGGATCTGGATTCAAATCTGGATTGAGTTTGAATTTTAATTTTTAATTTAATTAGAAATCCTATTACAATGTCCCAAGAAATACTCAAAAACACTGATGATGCATGATGTCTTAGGCACTCCGTTTTTTGTTCTTTTTTAACTTTCTTTTTCTGCTTGCTTGTTTGTTTGTGTTTTGTACAATGTTACATTGTTGTAAATTTCCATTTGTATCCCAGAAGAAAAAAAAACTAATCTATCAGGAAAATATCTGCATGCATAAAACAGCATATGGTAAAAGGACACTTTTCAAACAAAGAAACAAAAAAGAAAAGAAAGAAAGAAAGCTTCTGGGTGAAAAGGACTGTGTCGAGTTCTGCAGGATGTTCCTTAAACCAGGCAGTTAATTCTCCTTACTGCACAAAATTGTACCTGAGACATTTTAAGCAAAGCAGTTACTGACTTTAATTTAATTAAAGTAATTAGTCTTTACTGCTATTTATAATATTTTTAAGGATGTAGAAACTTTTTTGAAGACCTCCTTGTTCTACAGAAGTTATTTGCATGGACCTAAGACTTCAAATTCAAATTCAAACTTTATTTGTCACATACACGGTTATTCACAGTATGATCTGAAGTAAAATGCTTGTACGACTGCTGACGACCTAAACTTAAAAATAGAGGTTTCAAATAAAGAATATAAAGTATGAAATGAGAGAAAATAAATATAGAAATAGAGGAAAACTATAGGAAACACTGTAGCTGTAAAAATGTACAATACGTACAAATAATATAACTAAATAGAAATGAATTGAAAAGGCATTTGGATATGGAAAAGCGTGTCCAGTCATGAGTTCAAAGTTCAAAAATAAATGTGCTTAAATATATATATAATGTGCCACTTTTGCCCAGTACTGAGCATCAGGGCAGTGGTGGCTTAGTGTTAAGTGTTAAAGTTAAGCTCAGGGTTACTGATCTGAAGGTGGGGGGATCAAAGGGGGCTGTATCCCAGTGCTCTGACACCAGCTTCCTAACTGGGATATGATATGTGTTAGGGGGAGAAAATCACTTTACGGTACATGCAATATATAATTGAATCCTAACATCTCTCAAGGTCTCAGTGATTTGCACCATGGTACGAGTTAAATTAAGTATTAAGTACTTAGGCAACTAATACACTAGTCAGGATGGTGGATGAAACATTGAGGTGATACAAATGGTGAGACGTTGAAGTGATAGAAATGAAGAAAAGTAAGTAAGTTTCCCACAAGACTACACTAGAAAGTTGTTGTTGTTAGTGTTATAATGCGTTTGCTTTAAAGTACATTTAACACCATGATATCACTTCGCATGCAGTACTGTTGAGGTGGAAGTGAGAATCGCACCTTTACAGTACCTGCTCCCGAAGGAACTCCTTCCCAGTTATTTCTGTTGTCTTTAACACTTACACAAATGCAAATAAACAACACCGCTTCTTTCGCTACAAGACAGCTAAAGCTACGGACTCATAACAACACGTTGTCGTTCAGCCCCTAATTTGCAAGACAACTTTTTTTTTTTTTTTTATCCTTCTTGTACAATTTTTTTTGTGACATGAATTAGGAATTTAGTTGGCTTAATATAAACAAACTAGTGACCTAATTTAACCCCACCCCCATCACCCTGACTGGGCAGTAACTAAGGATGAACAAAGAAAACACGACTCTACGTAGACTCTAGATGTCTCTAGATGTCCTGAGAACCTTTCAAGAAAGACTTGTATAAATATATATATATATGAGCTAGTTTGTTATAAAACTTATCTTGCTCTTTCATTTTCGCATTTATTTATTTTAGCCCTCAATCCAGCTCGCGCCGAGTTAAGGGTCTGACAGAAATGGCCAACCGTTTGAACCCACAAGTGTCCAATTGTCTTCACAGAAACCTAGTACAAGCAATCTTAAGCACCGTATTACTCCCAGGTGCTGCAAAACTTTCTGTTTAACAATCAGAACTCACATCAGGCTTCCATCACATCCCGATGTACAACTCAATCCCTCCGCACGGAAAACGATTCTCAGCAAATATCAATTATGTATGCACATAAAAGCGTGTGGAATGCATAAGATCTGTTGTCGGCTGAGTACGGAATCAGGGTCGGAATAACAAGCACAGTGCTAGTAGGTAAATCTATCACACCCAGATATTACGTTGTCTCCAGAAAAAAAGAGGTGGGAGGAGGCATTAAAGCACAGGAGAAATCTATATTTCATGAGTGAAGCAGGTTTGAGTAAAATATTAATGCTGTAGACAAATGATATGTGTAAAACTACTTTATGGAATCCATCACCAACAAAAATGTCATTATTTTTAAAATATCAGGACGGAAAGCCGTTAAGCTTTGGCAGGTCGAGATTGTTTATGGTTCGCAACGGTTATTGATATTCCTCAGCAGAACGAGGTATTCAAATCGCGCAATTAAGGTCAGCTCGGAAGAAAATGCATATTTCTTTTTGTCAGGGAACTTATTGGTTTTTTTACAAGACTAAATGAAAGGGATTTTATTAGGAATATGCAAGTCGGCCGGCTGAGGCCTTTGACTTAGCGTTCAGGTGAAAAGCTGACGAAATATATAATGTACAATAAATAATGCATATAATGTACATTATATAATGTATTGACCTGTATGTGCATGATTTTATGTATTGTGTTCCCATCACATCATTGCCTGGCCAAAACAAAAGCCACCACCTGGAAATAAGCAAATAGCTAAGAGACTTCCAGTACATAATTACTACTGCAGTGGTTAATAAGGTTTATCTTATGCAGGGAGGAGCTTCACATTTTTTAAACAACCATGTCAGAAGGCATATCCTGTGTTGTGGCAAATATATTACTCTGTTTCAGAAGGGCCAAATTATTAGCCTACAAAGAAAATAAAATTTCCTGCAAAGGTAACAAAATTGCTAAAACTACCAAAATTGGTGTAAGAACTGAAAAAGGCATTTCAGGCATCATCTTCGAGGATAAAATGTGTTCAGAAAAACATCGAAAGAGCGTGACACTTAGTGAAATCAAATCATTAAAACAAAATGGTAGAACTCACGGCTTTGTTTAAAAGTGAAAGTAAGAGCATTTCCACATGCACAATGTGAAAAGAATGGAATGGATGGGGACTAAACAGCTGCGTAGCCTTAAGAAAAAAACATCACTTAGGCTAATTAGAAAAAAATTGTCAGTTTAATAAAGAATGGACTGTGGAGCATTTAAATAAAAAGTCACATGGTCTAATGAGTCCAGATTTACTCTGTTCCAGAGTGATGGGCGATGAAGAAGTGATGCACCCATGATGCCTAGCACCTACAGTACCATACAAAGCCTGTGCAGTATTGTAGTTACGATCAGCGGTTGCTTCTGTTAGTCAGGCCTAGGTTCAGCCACGTTATGTGAGGTCAGCTGACTACACATGAATATACTGCATGACCAGGATTTTCCATAAATGGATTTTTTTCTTCCCTGATGGCATGGGTATATTCTAAAATGATAATGTCAGGATTCATCTGGATAAAATTTTAAAGGAGTGTTTCAGGGGGCATGAGGGATCCAGACCTTAACTCCACTGAGAACCATGGAGAAGGCTTTACGTACTGTATCAGTGTCACATTATCAATACAAGATCTTGAGAGAAACTAATTAATAAATAATAATGGAAATAAATGTTGTGACATTGCATAAGCTAATGAAAATTATAT
>JAQMYL010000001.1:32163160-32174261 GCA_030014365.1 Clarias pachynema | reverse complement strand
ATAAAAAAAAATAGTGTATTTTATATTGTTTTTATATTTTTTGTGTGTCTCACACACACACACACACACACAAACACACAAATATATATATATATATATATATATATATATATATATATAATGTGCTATGTAAAACAGAGTTAAAAGCATTGCTAATGTGAATCATGTGAATCGTACCTTGAAAGTGCATGCATCGCATTTGAAAAAAAGAGTTTTATTTACGCATATTGCAAGAAATGCACTTGTCATATTGACACTGGACACTTGACTTGACCTTATTATTTAAGAATTATTCTAGATTTAATGTGATCAGTCTTTAAGTCATTAGTAATCTGAATCATGTGAATCATAAGAATCATTAATGTGAATCATGTAATGAAGTGCAAGAACAAAAAAATTTTGATTATGCATGCCGCAAGAAACACAGCTAAACCTACAAGTCAGTGCTAACGCTAGTCAAGTGAATCATAGCCAACATTTCATACAATTCAATTCCTGCATATTAGAAATATTGGAAATGCATATTATATGGTTCAATTATTCAATGCAAGACAGGACCTTACATGACCCAGGCCTCGATATAGGCCTACCACATTTATTTCCAATCTATGTTAAGAAGCAGGTGAATGACGGAAAGTGGAAAATATGACATCGGCATTGGTTGCAGGTTTACTACGAGCTGAGGGTGATGTTGTACAATAAGCAAATCAGAGGAGACACCATGATTTCAACCACACTCCATTTGCCTATGGCCAGATTTCCATTCAGCGATTTTAATGTCACGCTTTTTGATTTCGATTTTTGATCAACGGCTTTAAGGATACACTGACCAGTAAAATCAGACCATTAGTATGGTCAAGGTGGTTTAAGTGATCCTGAGAATAAGTTCTTCAAGAGTTCGTCTGAGACTGAGCAGATTTTAAATGCGAATTTAATGCATACAGTGAAAAGCCATAAGAAATTCTGTTTATCCATCGTTTATTATATTAATACCAATCTTTATCTCATAAGTTGCTTTAGATGAATGGAGGAAAAGTAAGATTTACATAAAGGTCAATGCTTTATAGCGAGAAAGGCTCTAGATAAAAAGCATAAATCCTTTACATTTATAATAACTAATAACCACATAAATCTCACGCTCGAGGATGCCCCTGAGGGCATGTGTGTGTGTGTGCGCACACACAGGCCGAAGGGTGAATCACAGCTGTAGGAAAATTACTAAGCCAAGTATTTGATATTTAAGTGTCATTCTAAATAACATTTAAGTGTCATTCTATTTCAGGTTGAATGTGTAGTTAAAGCTGAATTCTATACATATTAACTAGCTCAGGATAAACTTTTAATATAAATAGATTTTGTACATAGTCACAATAGTTACACCTAACCAGTGTAATACGTACATTTATAAAGAGTTATCTTATGTCTTCAATGCAACTGTGTTTCTGTGTCAGGTTTGCATCGACTCACCAGGATTTTAATGCTCAAGCTCAAAGTTAAAGTTAGCTTTCTCATCAAGCTATGTTAGCAAAATGATTAAAAGTTTTAGTTTCTATTTAAGTAAAAAATAATGACGTGAGTTCTTATGTACTGAAAGAGCACAATTATAATTATGGTAAGGTTCAAATATTTGAATTTTTTATGTTGGATGAAATCAGTAATATTCTGATCTAAAAGAGACCTGATGGATAATATTAACAAATATAATGTTGTGTTTTTCAAATTCAGAATTCTGGACAAAATTCTAACTACAAATGTTTACATCCACCTTTGTGCATCAGAACTTGTTGTTTTGAACTTGCTTGCTGAATTGTCTTGTTTGTTTGTTTGTTCGTTTTCTTCAGGTTTGCATAGTCGTGTTCTGCGTCCTTGCTATTTTAAAAAATTCTTGAAATAAAATCGAGATGGTTAAAAAACGTTTTCTCATTTGGTACGAAATGCCATCATGGGTCCAAATAAGACGTGATGTTTCATTCTGAACTATTTTGATGAAAAGCATAAGTTTCGACATTCTACCCAGCGCTGCTTCAGTAATAGATCATCTTTATTAAAATATTTCAGACTTCATCTATCAAATCTCAGCTCCCCCCGTGGACTAAATGGAAGCTCTGTTGGTGGGAGGCATGGCGTCATCTTGGCCTTAACATAGATCGGAAGAGGCTTCCCCACAGCTCCTGCGGTCAGGTGACCCTCCCAAAAGGAGCTTTGCATGTTCATTTCCATGTATTCTATTCATGGAGGTAGTCCTGTTCAGACCACCTCGACAGTCCCACACGCTGGCAGAGTGCGCAGAAAGAAGATCCTGAGCACCGGAGTGGCAAAGATGGCGATAAAGTGAGTTCGTTTAGGATTCAATTTGTACATTCAGTAGCACTTTTATATATTGATCTCGCTTGTTGTTTTGTAATTGTAGTACACTTACTTTTATTAAGAGAAAGTAGAGAAATGAATTTCATGCTAAATGTTCACGCTTGTAAGGTTATCCTGGTTTTGTAGCCTATGTGACTAGTGAAAGATCTAATTGTAATTTTGAAGGGTAGATTTTGTTGCTTTGCCAAGGAACCTGTTGAAGATGTTACAGTTTGGAGCGAGTCGATCGAAAAGCTACTGGAGTCCCCAGGTAAGAAGATATGCTTCGGGATATATTATGTGTTTAATTTAAGTTTGAAAAAGTGATAAATAAAAAAAACAATAAAAACTTAACTCCCTTAGTTAATTAGAATATTAGGGTGGTTCAACGTGCAATGTCCTGACACGAAGATCTAAACACAAAAAAATCTAAATGAATTGTTGAATTGATTAATAGAAAATTTAGAAAATATAAAACAATCAAAATTACAAAGCAAAAGTTAAACTAAAACACTTGAAGGGTTTTGTCTTTTAGGGTGCTTTGGATAATTCAAATCTGTGCGTCAGCATTCAAATTGGAGCTCTGCATCTTCTCAACAACAAGCCTACGCCCAAAAAGCGTCCTTTTTTTTTCTTTCTTTTTTTTCTTTTTCTTTTTTTCTTAAACTGAAAAATCTTAGACAAATCCAATTTACGTCATGATTGCCTGTTCTTTTGGATTTTTCCCTCCTTGTTGTAGCTGGTCTGCATGCCTTTACCGCGTTCCTGAAGTCCGAATACAGTGAGGAAAACATCAAGTTCTGGCTAGCCTGTCGGGACTACAAGAAAATCACTTGTAATACAGAAATGACTTGTGAAGCCAATAGGATCTACTCAGAGTATGTCCAAACAGAGGCTCCCAGCCAGGTATGTTGGATCTCGGTTCCTTTACATGATCCATAGTCTTGGGTGTGACATGGAAATGTGGTGAATGTGCTTCAGCAACTGTGTTGCATGCTCTTGTATGGATACACCATAGTGTAGATGTAATGAGAATTATGTCACAGCTACCTCGTTATTTTTCCACCAAACTGCTAAATGTAATAATAATAATAATAATAATAATGATGATTTCTGCAGTTCAGCATGGCAAAATAACAGAATAAGCATGCATGTGTTTTCAGATCAACATCGATTGTAAGACTCGAGCGACGATAAAAAATAACATGACGGATCCGGATGGGGCCATTTTCGACACAGCCCAAGCTCTGATCTACAGGCTCATGACGAGGGACTCTTACCCACGGTTTTTAAAATCCGACTTCTACCAAGCTTTGCTGCAGAAATGAAGCCACACCCAACGTCGCTAGGAGTAAACGTCTTATTTTAAGAGTGTCTTTGGTTCCCAGGTAAATGCATGTACATGTTTAGGCTGAACCAATGAGTTCCAATGGAGTTCTATCACAAAAAGCCATTCTCAATAGGCCATTTGGAACTGAGGAACTAAATTCTCTTTGTTGTACATTGTAGTGATATATTAAAAATAAAAATATACTGAAAGTAACAAAGAAAAAAAAAAATCTAAATTTCAGCAACGGCAGACATACATATTACAGACCTAGAAAAGCCACTACTGATTCTTAAAAATGTAAAATATGTGACAGAATTAAATATATTTTTATTATGTGCATAAAAGGTTACCTGGATTTTCTTTCAAATGTAGTGTTTGAAAAGATTTTAAATAATAAAACACGAGTCTTACCACTCAAAGCCATAATATACTGTGATGTGTTCTTTCTTATGACATTTTGTGTATGCACTTCAAATTACTAGATAAGTCAAAAATCAACTAGAATAATGCTGTAGAGACATAAGTAATAAAGACTTTGTAAAAGTACTTTGTAAAAGTCAGAATAGCTAAACCAAGGTAGCTAGAAAAGAGTATGTAGCTAGTCAATTTGTACATCTATCAAAAAAAGACAAGTAAACTAAATTCAATTAAATGTTGTCAAGTAAATAGTTGAAATCTAGCTAGAGAAAATTGGCTAGTTATCTAAAAATGACAGTTTTATCTTAAAAATTACATTAGAAATATCTGACAAATGAATGAAAATTGGGTTATGCAGAAAAATGTACTATAAAATTTCCACATAATATATGTCTCATGGTCTAGGTCTCTAATATGAATATCTGTTTTTAAAAAAATTCCAACTGAATGATCAAATGAACAATGTGAAAATGTAAATTAACCATGAAACTCACTATTACCTGGTAACTAGCGCACTTTAAATTAATGTAATTAAGAGTGTATTGCATATCAAGACTGGCAAACATCGTTCTGTGGACCATGTTACGTTGTACAGAAACTTGCAGGTTGCTGCACATTGTATTAGTTTGTGACTAGTAGAATAAGGTAGTAGTCAAATTTGTGGTGTGGTCATCTTTTAAGTAGAACAAGTGTAAGGGTTTTTTAATATGCTTTTGTTTGCATAAAAACTTTTTGTTTTGTAAGAAATATGTGTGTGTGGTGGCCTGAGGAAACGTTTTACATGGTGAAATTGCGAGATTTATACACTATTGGCTCATCTAAACTGGTTTCTCTGTTGCTTGTAAATTAGTCAGAGATCAAATTTTAGCATTTGCAAATCTATTTATAAAAATTTATTTATTTAAAATTTGACTGGTATTTTTTCTTAGGTCACCACAGATATGGTAAATTGCTTACTTGCATAGATCTGGTGCATATATAAAAAAGTCATCTATATACCACATGTAAAATTACATGTAACATTCTTTTTTTATGCATAATTATAATGATTATAAAATGGCTGTAAAACATTATATACTAAATAAATATAAAATTTCACAATCAAATGTCGTGCCACGAGTAATGACGCAGAATAATTTTATCATTTCACTAAAAAAATTTTATTTATTCTATGTAAAATAGAAATTCAAGCGAAGCTGGTGCTTTGTTTAATATGCGTTATTGATATATGATGTTAGTAAAAAAAAAAGTTTTATCCGCATCTCATTTCCTTGTAACTTGGGATACTTTCTGGTGTTCTTTGTTTTTTTCATTTTGTTTTGTTTTTCAAAAGACAATGGACAGCTTACTCTCTTGGAATTGCCTGTGCAAATAAAAGTGTCACGTAGCTAAACCACTTTCATGTGATGTCATTCATTCAATTGTAGTACACGCTGTTGGATGGACAGTAGGTGGCAACACTGTGTTGCAAAATGGCGTGCAAACTTCTTACCTCATCACATTTGCATTGGCTGGTTTGGCAGGTTTTTACTCATAGGGACTTACTCATCCAGTGTGAGGAAACATCCGCTTGAGGGCTGTGGGTCCAAACGGTGACTTTGTGTCAGGCATCAATTTTAAACTTGAGCTAATTTGCTGTGCAGCTGTTTGTGTGTGTGTGTGTGTGTATACATATATTAGCGTAAGTACCCATCAGCGCCTGGAAAAGAGCATGTAGAAATAGTTACAAACAATCTGATGAGCTTTAATGTAATCAATTATATAATTATTTCAAGTTGAAGCCCACGTACATGTCTGTCTGTCTTTCTAAACTCTCTGTCTAATGTATTAATACAAAAAAATACAATTCTGTAAGGTTGAGTATCTTACGTCTTGTTTTACACTAAGTTGTACTTCTTTCGTCGTCAGCCAAATACACACCCTGTTCCGTAATCAGAGAGTGAATCACAGACGAGAAAGCGAAAAAGTAGATCAGATAAAGATGAAGTTTTGTCTTCGACGCTGTTATTTCAGTGGTGAAAATATTAAGGAAGTTTAGTTTTTATTTTATTTTAAAGTAGATTATTAAATATGCCACATAACTGTTCATAGCATCACTTCCACTCAACAGTTTTATTTCATTTATGATGCAGGTTTAACTTCAGGTGAACAACAAAGGACAGACAAATGTTCCTTAAATTCTGTCCAGCCAGTTTAACTAATGTCTTTACACACACACACACACACACACACACACACACACAAACATACTGTATACAATGAATAATTTTGTACACATAAACCATATTTAAACCTAAAATAAAATAAAACTGCTTATTAAGTTGCTTGATTGCCAATTCAATCCATTTGAGAAGCACTACAGTATATCTGTATTCTTAACCATCTCATCACATCCACAGTCCATCAAATAAAAGAAAGAAAGGAAAGCAATCCGCTAATGGACAAGGCGTATCATTTGGAATAAGTACGGGTGACAGGTAAGCATTGTGTTTTAGTTCATGAAACCTTTTCAGCTTGCTTACTTTTTCTTTTTACTTTCAAACACTTGCATAAATTGATGAATAGACATTTTATAACTTCCACTAAAGCGTAACTGTATTTATTCACTTCTCCGTATATGACTTTTAACACATTTGCCATCGTTTTTTCCCCCCAAACCAGTGTTTTCAAAATAATATAAATAGGTTCAGTACCTTGTCACAAATCAGCAGAAAGTGTAACAGGTTAAATTTAAGTCACAAAAGAAACATCGCAAAAGAAAGATAAATTACATTTCCGTTTAAGAGCTGGAACATAATGGCTTTTCTGCTTATATCTAATCCTTTCTGTCATAAAAGTCACCTTTATAATGGCATGATATTACTACTGCACATCGCCTTGTCAAGAAAATCACACTACACAAGGGAACGTTCAACTGTAACTAAATAACAGGCTTTAAGTATGAAATATGAAAACAGCTAAAACTTAATATTTTTGTTTCTGGGACTCTGTTTTAACTCCATTATATTACATTTGCATATAGCATTAAAGAACATAATGTCTGCTTTAATTCTGGTCAGTAATTTCATTTTTTAGATTTCATCGAACAAATTTCAATTAAAATTTCATTAAATTTTGCTTTTTTGTTTACTTTCTTGATGCAAAAGGACTTAATAAAAACCATAAGTGAACAGTTCTGTACTTTGCCTAATATCAAAATTCTATGATCTAGGAAAAGCATTAACTTTAAAATGTGAATCATGCCCTTGCACATGCACATAACCATTCAAAAATAAATGTTTCATCTGAAAATCGTATATATATATATATCAAAAATTACCATTTCAGAAGAGTCAAATTATTGGGTTGCATCAAGCAAAGAAAACAGAGAAGGGGGTTTGAAGTTACTGGAATTGGATTAAGAACTCTTCAACACATTATCAAAACCTGAAGGTACAATGTACGGTCAACTTTGTGGAAAGAATGTGGTTGAGAAAAAAAAAATCATGAGTGCAGCTCACTTAGTGAAGCAGCATGGTAAAAACTCAACAGTAAAAACCAGAGCTATGGTTAATAGTGAAAGTAAGAAAATTTCCATACACACACAGTGTGATGAGAACTCAGAGGACTGGGCCTAAACAGCTGTGTGTCCATAAGAAAACAACTTGTTAGTGAGATTAATCAGGAAAAATGGCCTTCCATCCGCTAGGGAGAATAAAGATTGTAGTCTGGAGCGATGGAAAAGGTCATGTGATCTGAGGAGTCCAGATTACTGTAAATCTAATCCAGAATTATGGGAGCGTCAGGGTCAGAAGGGAAGTGCATGAAGCAATTGCACCCATCATGCATTGTGGCCACCGTACAAGACTCTGGAGTTGCTTCAGTTGCTCAGGTCTAGACTCTGAAATGTTATGTGGCAATAAAATGAATGCACTGAAATCACCAGGTTATCACATCTACAGTATGAAGTCTTTCTTCCTGGTTGGCACGGCCATAGTCCAGGTCTCCAGGTTTCAAAGTGTAAAAGAGTGATATATATATATATATATATATATTATTTAGCATACAATACAGGTAAGAGCATTACATTTTCCAAATGATTTAATCAGTGATGACAATATCACAAAAAAAAAAAAGAGGACCTATGTATTTACTTTTCTTCACGGTCATGAAATGTGGATAATGCAACATCCTGTGAACGTGTGGGTTTAATGTGAATGCATAACAGTAACAATGCTGGGTGAATGAAAAACATCAAAACAGTGAATATGGAAAACAATTACATTTTCTTTTCAAGGTATTTTGATGATTATATTGTTTTTCAAGATAAGGTGTAGTTTAACATAGTTGAGGAAATTGACATATAAAAAATGATTAGCACTTAGATCACTTGGATATACAGTACGTACAGTATCTTGGATGATCAACTACATTTGAAGAAAAGAAGTAAAAATAAAAATAAAAAACATCCCCAAAGTATCCTGGAACTTCATGAATTGTCTTGAATATGATACACATCACAAAATGACCGGCAGTGACATGAATGTTTTTGTTCTCTGCTAAGGATGCAAAGTGGTGTACAAAAAAGCTTAATGGAAAACGAATTTGCATGTTCTGTAATACTCGTATAATACAATACTCTGTAATCTGATGCTGACAGTCGAGGCTTTAAATAGTATAGAGCTTCACAGAGACACTTTGCACCCGAGGTGTTTTAATAGAAACAGTTGTTGTTTTACTTTTTTTCTGATTACTGTAGATGCATCTTTTTTATTCTCTGGCTCAAACCTAAATTCTATGCTATCACTATTTCTTGCATTACAATGTATGTAATTTATGCATAAGGCATGGATGATGCACCAGAGTAGATGATATGCTGGTGTAAAGTTAAATTAAAAAGCATACAGTAAATGTGCATTTAATTTAAAACAATACTTGTTTGTGCATCTGAATGGCTTAAACGTTGTTAATTTTTTGCATCTCTCCCTGTTCCCCATTTGTCGTCTGCACATGTTGTTCTCAACGGCTGAACGTTGGTATGCTACAGTATCAACAAGGGCAGCTTCCTCTTCCTCTTGAAGCTCTTTCATTTCTGCACATTCACATCTACAGCGCGTAAGTCACATGTCTCCCCGGTCTGTTTTGTTTGATATGAGGGACTTCTTTGAGTGCTTATTGAGTGCCTCAAATTTATGAGAAATGCTGTCATCGATGCTACCACATGCCAAATAGACAGAAACGCAAAAAGGGAAAAAACACAGGAAGTTGCAGACATAACTAGCCTTGCATGTAGACGTGATTTAACTTTTCACCAAAAAGAAAAAGACAAAAAGAAAAAACTTCCCCATGGGTTCTTTGGATAGTTAAGAGTACTTACTGGGTTAAATATATTTATACGTGGGAATTGATGTGGAGCTTCAGAGTCCTCGGTCTAACCTTTTACACTCTGAAAGGAGACTTGGCACAAATAGAGGCCTCCATGTTGTTAATATTGCACTGATGAAATCCTTAAGGCGCTGTGGTTTTCTATCCTTTTCTATATCTGCAACTCTAAAGCAGTTCATCTTGCAATGAAAACTACAGGCTCACTGTATGTTAATGTACAATGATCAAATGCTGCATAATACATGATTGTTTTATGTTACAGCTGCAACTATGTTTAGCACTGTCGCCTTGCACCTCCAGGTCCTGGGTTCAATTCCCTCCTCAGGTCTGTCTGCATGGAGTTTGCATGTTCTTCCCGTGCTTGGTGGGTTTCCTCCGGGTACTCCGGTTTCCTCCCACAGTCCAAATACATGCAGATTAGACTAATTGGCGTTCCCAAATTGCCCGTAGTGTGTGAATGTGCGTGTGGAAGTTTTCCATTGATATTGTGAAGTTTTCTGCAAAACGTTATTAACTTAAGGAGCCTCCAGTGCCAGTACTTTCTAACAGATGTGAAGCTGTTACTCTTTTCCCTCTATGGGAAAGTCTTCAGGATGAAGTGTGTCACATTTTGTGGTTTTCTTTGAGATATGACAAGCTGCATTTATGTCTAATGGGGGGAAAAAAAGGAAGGAAAGCATGTCTACTGAGGAAATGAGGATTTATAGTCTTTTATAATATAAAGCGATAGCAGAAGCAACATTGTTCACAAAGGATAAAAAGTACAACATGATGCAATTTACTTGATTTTCAAATTAAGCCAAAAAAAAAAGTGAACATCGGACTAAGCCATGATAGATTATATACTATAACAACATGTCCCTAAAGTGTTTTTTTATTTTTGTGATTTTCCCCAATTTTCTCCCTAATTTAGTCAAATCCAATTCCTCCCCATCACTAGGGGGCTCCACATTAAGCTACTACCACTCAGTCGGGAGGGGCGAAGAGTATCACGTGTTTCCTCCAAACCACGTGACGCCAGCCGACCGCATCTTTTCAAACTGCTCGCTCATGCTCCATTGGGAGTGGCGTAACACACTCAGAGGACAGCGCTATCCACTCCTTCCGCTTGTGCAAGCTCACAGACGCCCCTGATTGGCTGTAGAGCCATGATTAATGTGGGAGCACTAAGTATCTCTCAATCGCTCCCCTCTGAGAGAGCTCGGCCAATCAGCTCTCGCTAGACCTCCGGCTGCGAGAGGTTACAGCATCACCCGGGAATCAAACTCGCGATCTCCGGATGATAGGTCGAGCACTTTACCACTGCGACACTCGGAGGTCACAGCACTGTTACATTCCTGATTTAGTTTAATTCATTATTGTTTCCATAGTAACAACTTATTTACAGGGAAGTGCTTGGCATTGGATGGCAGATGCTCTAATAAGCTCAGACTTATACAGTACATATACAGTGGATAATGTAAGGAAGTGTTTGGAAGTGTTTGGAAGTTTTCCACTATTGCAAAGTCTTCCGGACAGAAAATCGTGACCAATTGGGAAAATCTCTTATTAGTTATAACAAGCTACAGTATACAGTACAGGCCAAAAGTTTGGACACACCTTCTCATCTATCTGTCAATGTGTTTTCTTTATTTTCATGACCAT
>JAQMYL010000001.1:32151220-32163060 GCA_030014365.1 Clarias pachynema | reverse complement strand
TTTTTTTATTAAGTACATAACTCCACATGTGTTCATTCATAGTTTTGATGCCTTCAGTGAGAATCTACCAATGTAAAATGGTCATGAAAACACATTGAATGAGTGAAGGTGTGTCCAAACTTTTGGCCTGTACTGTATATATATATCTATTAGTGATTTATTTATTTATAACTTCTGAGATTAAGGTGTTCAGAGTGCCATGGCATGGTAAGTTGTCCTCACCTCATAAAAGAAGATAAAGAGAACTGGTGAGGGAGTGGAAGTGATAACAGGAAGCAATTAAAAAGCATCGGTTGTTCTTTTAAGGTAAGGCAAATGGCTGTGATATAAAAGTACAAAAACACCTGAGGATGCTACTATTGGAAACTTCTAGTTGGCACCCATGACCTCACAACATGTCAGGCCACAATACACCACCTCACTAGTCATTACTTTCCTACAAACCCCCCTACACAACCCCACCCCAAGTATTTTGTTCCTTAATTACACAACAATTTGTCTAATCAAACATCAAATAGTACATCTGTAACCCACATGGCCTCCATTAATGCAAGCCTGCTGTCATATGCCCCAGACGTCAGTGTGAAACCTAACGAGTGGGCTGAGGATTTCCTGTCTGACACACATGTATCCTCATTCTTGACACATCCGTTTCATCATTCTTAAACTTGTACTTAAAAAACCACAGGCCCTTTTACCGACCTCGGCTTATTGGTGTGTACAGTCACATCAGTACATACAAAAACACAACGGTTACTAAAGCTGACAAGTCATTAGATTATCTACATCGGGAAAATGTTCCTTCTGTATTTCTTATCCTCAGTTAGAGTTCAAGATTTCGACATGGAAGCTTTTCTAAATGGACGATGTCCAATGTTTTTAAGGTCATACAAGGAAACTCAAATTAAATCGACAAACACTATATGGTGCTAAGAATGGGAGGAAATCTTGATAATAAAATAAAATAATAAAGATAATAATCATAATAAACATAATAACGTTTAAAAGATTAAATGATCAAGAGAATCTACAAAAGTACATCTGTGAAAACTTCTTTGGATGATCTACGAAGCATCCAGAAGAGCTTCAACTTGAAATTCTTCCCTTTATAAAAACAAAAGACCTTTTTTTTTTTTTTTTTGGTTAAACCAAACAGAGGATGTTCAACTGACGTTTATCTTAGATTAGAGGTCAACAGAACTCGTTATGCGGTCTAAACGGTTACTTTGTACCAAACTAGGTCATCTATTCCATGACTAAAAAACTAAATAAATTGAATACCTTCACATGCTCACCCCAAAATAAAGAGTGAACTGATAGTGAAGGGCTATAAAGAACTGATCTCAAGGACACGAAACTATAACACCGACACACTAGTATAACTCAAGCTGACTGTGATCTGTCGATAAGGTTAAGGTTAATGCATTCTTAGGGGAGGGAAATGATTCTCAAGTGTTTTAGTGGATTAGATTTCTAAAAGGGGATCTTCCTGGACCCCATTTTTTGAAGTTCCCAAATACAGGACAAAACAGAAGGGCCCTTGAGGATGCTAACAATGTACATAGGTTGTTTTATCTTTTTTGCTTTATAAAGGCTCCTTGAGATCTAAGCATCTAAAATTCCTGTATGGCATAAATCTAATTTATTGAGCTCTTGGGAAATCTAAAAAGAATTGATCTCAAGAATATATTTAACTCTGATAGAACTCCTGATGGCTGTAATTTATAAATTATGATAAAATCGTAGTGCCTCGGGAGTTATTGGGAAGTTACAGGTTTTTGCTTGGAACCATCTGTTTTGGAGGGTTCTATAGAAAACTTTTAAGGGTTTGCTTAGAAGGACAAACCAAAGAACTCTTAAGCATACTAATTACACCTTTTTTAAATAGTGTATGTGATGACTGCAGAGGTGGTGGTGGTGGCGGCTCAGACAGATGAGGCTCTGGGTTGCAGATCAGACGGTCAGGGTTTGAGGCCTGTTACCACCAGGATGCTACTGTTGAGCCCTTGAGCAAGGACCCTTAACCCCAACTGTTCAAATGTATACCCAGCCCCTGAAATTCAGTGACAGTCCCAAGCCCAAAGAAATTTGACATCAGGCTTGTTAGAACATCTAAATAATGAGAAAATCCTGTGCCAGATCCTGTGTAAATGATCTAATGTGGTGACCTCTAGCATACGGGGACAAAGACCAAGGGGACAAGAATGTGATTAATACATCTTGTATGATTATTTGGTTATGAATGTAGATAAAAAATGGTTTCTCTGTGGTTGTTTGAATGGATTTTTAAACAGATTTTTTCTGAACACCTCTATTATTACAGATCCTATGCTGAGATGTAAAGTGGTTCCCATAAACGTTTTTCAAGAACATTTAAATTTTCGTTCATTTCTGAATTTCATTTGTTTCTGATTTTGTGTTTAAGAACTCTGCAAACAGTTCTTTTTTATTTTATTTTATTTTTTGGAAAAAATGAGTTTACCAAATTAGTCACCTGTATGAAAAAATCTTGACGTCCTTTACATCAGTAGTCAAACCCATTCGTTTTAAATTAGCACTAAAAGGCCATCAGGTTCCCTTTTTTCAGGATGAGAATAGAAAATGAACTATTCCAGTCTCGCACCACAAACAATGCTGACATCATGTGATGTCCACCACAGGTGTATCATGCGTCTGTAAATGCCAACAGCATTTGACTTTGTATAAGCACTACAATTAAGGGACAAAGCCAAGGGAAAAAGTGCGTGACGTCTACAGCTTTAGATGGTCATTTGGTTATGAAAGAAGATGAAATGGTTCCTCAGTGGATCTTTGGATGGATTTTTTTTACACAGGTTTTTAGAAATGCGAAGGGTAGCTAATGAAGGTAGTGTAAAGTTGCTGCAGTGTGCTTCTTTATTAAAGAACATTCCAATCAGAACCTGATTTCTTTTTTTATAAGACCTCTGAAAGGGCTTCTTTGAAGATAAGGCGTGTACCAATTAAATAACCTGTATGAAAAATCTTGCACCAAGAATCAAACCCATTCGTTTTAAATTAGCACTGAAAGGCCATCAGGTTCCCTTTTTTGGGATTAGAATAGAAAATGAACTATTCCAGTCTCGTTATCATAACCTCCGATACCACAAACACTGCTGATAACATGTGATGTCTACCACAGATATATCACAATTCCTTAAATGTCCATCTTGTTGGTAGAAATGCATTTTAGATATTTGTTGCGCTCAATAATATTCCACACGGACATTCTCCACGTTCCCAAATTCCCACCAATGTCTTGAAAACGCAACGTTACCTACTCTAGATTATCCCTAGATGGGAGAGTGCATGAGCATGGATTGTCTTCTGTAATGGATCGAACTTACATCTACGTCATATCCCTGGCTTGCTCCTTTAGTCTACAAATCCATTGCAAGAAGGATAAAACGCCTGAGGTACCTGGAGGTAGAAGGAATGAATATTCAGGGTACAGGGCAGCATAGACGTTTTATAATATAAATGTATAGAGTAATTGTATATTTTCAATGTCGATAGAACATCTACTGTACATTTTCTCAAATACACATGGTTTGGTCAGAAGCTATGAAACAGGATTGCTGGAGGGTCCACGAGGATTAACGTGGTGTTTCTGGGACATGAACAAAACAACATCCTGATCAGTAGCCCGGAGCCTTAACTACTGACCCACAATTGCCCCATCAATGCCAACCAAGCCAGCAGGGACTGTACTGGACTCAGGTACAAGGGTATCTTGTTTACTCTGTAAAGGGTACACTTGAAATATAAAGACTTGAGGGAATACCAAAAGGAGAAGCGAAACTTTTAACAAGAATGGGACTTTTACAATGTTGTCTGGTGACCTCGCTCAGGACACATTAGCAAGCCTGCTTCCCCATACAGAGAAAGTCCTCGACATTCTTAACTGTCCCCAAAGACAATGCTTGTGAAACCCCCTGCGACTCCAGTGAATTTCTACAAATTCTCATGTGGTTTGGTACCTCGCATGATTTCCCTCATAGAACTGCTAGGCTTTGCATTTACCCTCTGGTGTAAACAAGCCAGTGTTTGAGTCAGTTAGTCAACTGTAATAGACCAGCTGTGGTGTTATTCGTACAGTATACTGCGCATGGTTAACAGTTTTTATAAAGGCAAGTGTAAAACATAATAAGAATTCTTAATAAGCAAGTTTCTAAATGTATGTTTTGCTGATGAAAGTAAATTTTGTTTACGAATTTTACCCCCATTGTCTAATCAAATAAGTGCTAAAAATACACTATGATAATAAGCAATGAACGTATTACAGCACGGCTATTTATGCGCAACTGGCCCGGACAAAGAGCTCACTCACAAGCCGTGAGGTAAAAGTCAGCATTTGCTTATCGGCTGGTTTCCACTGGCGGATTTGCATCTCTACGTGTCGAAGAGAGAAACAAAGAGAGCAGCACATTTGCCAGATCCTAGGTAGCCTACGAGCGTCAGCTCAAACTTCCTCTTGCTTTTTGTGGTTAGACATGTCTGAGTTGATGACGTGCTGAAACGGTCTCGGCGCGACACACGCCCATATAAAAACAGTTGCGCCGAATCTTGCTTTCAGATCCTGTGTTAACCAGCTAACGGTTGTGCCACGCGCAACTAAGTGCTAACGAGATATTTGAACGAAAAATGCCAAGCCTACCACGAACCACAAAGGAACTGGACAATATGACCAAGGAAGAGAGGCCACCACAATCACAGTGAGTTGATGTTATATATGATTTTCGTGCATTGTTTAAGAAAATAAGAAACTTTGAAGAAAATTTTTTTCATTGGAATCTTTTCTCATTACAGGAGAAAGGAATTCACATGGCGACTTCAGCGCAAGCTCATGAAAAGCTCGCTTTCAGAGAAGTGAGTGTCACTTTTGTTTTGTTATTATTATTATTTATTTATTTATTTATTTATTTATTATTGCTATGTCTTGTGCGATAGATTTATATATTATGTGATATTAATATTCTCCTTTTCACTCAGACTCCACACTGATGGGAGACTGGTCTGGTCCCAATCTCTAGAAACTCTTCTTGGATCAAAAAGTAAGCAACATACATTACTATATAGTACTATATTTCTACTATAAATACATATATATATATATATATATATATAGTACATATATATACTGTATATTTTTGCAATGTCCAATGTCTGCATGTTTGACAGTGATGATCAGATCATTAGACGTTTATAGCGCAGTATTTGTAGATGCAAAATAGGCATGAAGGCATAAAAAAATTAGACTAATGTTAAATCTGTAAAAAAAAAATAAAATAAAATAAAAATAACAATAATAATAATAATAATTTAAAAAACTACACAGAGTGACTCTTTTCTTCTCAACTCTTGCAGCTGGTAAAACAACTTTCCAGGCCTTCCTCAAGTCCGAGTTCAGTGATGAGAACATTGAATTCTGGATGATCTGTGAGGACTTCAAGAAAATCATGTGCCCCAGGAGGCGAAACTCCAGAGCCAAGAAGATATTCGATCGATACATCCAGGCTGAAGCTCCTAAAGAGGTAGAAATTCTACATTGAATATAGTTCAAAGTTTTCTTTTACATTTAATATCCATTGAGCTGAGGAAGTTCATGTAGTGTTTGAAAAAACTATTGTGTGATTAAAAAAAGATGAGTTTTTAAAAAGAAAAATGTGTAATGTCCCACAGATCAACATTGACCACCAAACCAGGGAGCTGATCAAACAGAACGTGCAGACCCCAACAAAGAACTGCTTCGACGAGGCGCAGAAGATCGTTTTTAGCCTCATGGAAAAGGACTCGTACCCCAGGTTCCTTCGTTCTGACTTCTACAGAACCCTACTGGAAACAGTCTCGTAAGGATCAAGATGTAAAGGATGTGGTTCAGGATAAAGACAGGCCTGGTGGCTCATCTTTAAGGACTATTGAAGAAGAGCCAGAGAAGGTCAACGCCAAGGGCTGGCCCTGATAATGGGTTTGGACAGGTGGACTGATATGGATGTGGAGAACTCTAACACTGGTCACCTCTGACACTGGACTGGCCTCATCTATGTTCATCACATCTTGTTGCCTTGCTGACTTGCTGTTCTGCTACACTACATGAGTGGATTGGGAATATGCACACAAGAAAAAGCTAATCGAGCTACCACTGGAGCTATAATGCCACGTTGATGAGTTAGCTGGTACTTTCTTCTTAGATAAGGAAAGTCCCCATGGTTGTCTTTGTACATCACTTCCACCACTAAGATGTTATCATAAGCTAGTTTTACAATGTTAAAATTTCAGCATTTTTTTTTTCTTACCACATTATGATGTGATTAAATTCCAAACCAAATTCTCTAAAGGATCATGCGTGACAATCCGTGTAAGATCATATGATAAAGATAACCTCATTATGTTATGCTTACATGATCCAAGTGGACAAAGTGACCCCGATTTCCTCCTGGTGGCTTTAAGACGAGTATGGAGCAACACTCTTACTTTGAGATTGAGCAAAACTCTCGGACATTGCTAGGACTTGGTTTTTAACCATTTTTGGACAGAGAGGAACTACACTCTCCATTAGTGAGCACATCACCTTACGTCCTGGTTTTATCTCAGTCCTTAATGATGTGCAATTCTGGCCACGACAGTAAAATCAAGCAGAAAATTGTACATTGTAAACCCGGCTTTAACTGCAGGACGAGCAGATAACGTTTCGAATGAGTAGTGTTTTATGTTTTGGTGAGATAATGATTAGGCAGAGGATGGAAGTCTTGATGGAAAAGTACGAGTAGTTCATTAGAATAAGTCACTGTTAGAATTTAAAATGTTTTTGTGATTTCTGGTCATTTGCAAGGAGTTTCTGTACATTTAAACAAGACAGGTCAAGCACAGTAGATTTCTTTAAAAGTTATGTTGTTAAATGGTGCAAAAGTGTATGACATATCTATTCTACATATGCGTATGTATATATTGTGTGTATATGAGTATATACATAATGTTGTTCAATGTTTTAAATTATGACTCCATTTTAGACACTGGTTAACGTTGGATTTCAGGATCTTTAAAAATAATAGATGGCCGCTTGGAAAAGCTTGTTTCTTAACAAAATTACAATCAGACATCCCATTTATAAAAGATCTGACTTATCTGACTGATTTATGTACTGTTTAAAAAAACTCATTAAATGTTTTATTTATGATTCTATTATTGATATTTGCTGTATGTGGGTATTTCACTGGTTGAAATCCCCCAATCGAGACTTCTCTAAGACGTATTAAATAAATGCAAAACGTACAACAGGGCTTGGATTTTTTTGTTCTTAATTATTGTTTTTTTTTTTTTTTACACTGAAACCCCACAACCCAAAATGCTACTCTAGTTCTTGGATATCCCCTAAATTTTCTCAACCGAGTAACTGAAAGTTTGACACCACATCACAGGAGAACAAGAGCGTTTTTTTGTCGTAACTTCCCTGTTTACTCGGTTGTCATGCGCTTCAGTCAGGTGATGGCAACCCGGAGTAAATTAAACACATGAATAAAAACGGCTACAAAAGTCATGTTCCTTATATTCAATAATAATTTGAAATATTTTAAAGTGACACCAGAGTCACATGGAGCTGCGTATAGGAACTACTGTATATAAAAGAGGGTTATAAATTATATTATTGTAGCCTTTATAACACTTAATAATCATGTCGCTTTTCTTCAAAACCAGGTTTTTCCAGGAAGTATGTGTATTACGACAGAAAAAAAAAAAGAAAAAAAAAGGTTTCTGTTATGATCTCCTGCGGTTTGTTTTGTCTATTATGCATTTAAAAGATGCAGCATGGGGACCTTACACAGTTCACACCCATAAATTTCATTCTAACAACACATTGAGGTTCTTAGGAAAAAGAAAAAATTGAACAGGTAGATAGATGATGACGCAAATGTATGAGAAATAGTAAAGTGGTGCTATTTGCAAAATATCGCAACCGGCTGCTCCTCCTTTGTTGTTTTAGAAATATAGTGCAGAAGCACAGGTACAGCTTTGATAGAGATCCAAAATCATGATACCACTTGTGTGAAACTATAAAGAAAAACATGTATTTACAGCCATACTGTAGTTACAGTAATCTTATCATTCTGCAGAATTTCGACATGACGCTTTCATGGAAAAACATCAATCAAGTGCGATGAATTGAACTGTCTGTGAAGCCAATTGATAAAGTGAGGAGACAAACACAAAGGCTTTACTTGTAATTCTTAATGACAGTTGATTAGAAGGTGTTGATTAACATTAATGACGATTTCCAACCGCTAGATTGTAAATGTGGTAACAGGAGCCAACTTGTTCCACCTACTGTACATTTCATAGCAATTAAAAGTAGCTACAAATGGATATGATGTACCAGTTGTCATTCTTGAATTTATAGATAAGGAATCTTTGTCAATCAGATGCTAAGAGAAATAAGAAAACATGCTGTTATTGGGTGCGTTGGTGGCTCAGCGTGTTTAGGCTCGCAGTTAATGTTCAGAAGGTCGGCGGTTCGAGCTCCACCAAGTTGTCGCAGTTGGGCCCTTGAGCAAGGCCCTTAACCCTGCCTGCTCCAGGGGGCACTGGACAATGACTGACCCTGTGCTCTAACACCAGTCTTCTAACAAATTTGAAGCTGGGATAAGCAAAGGATAAATAATTTATGCGCAGTAATGTATGTGTGATAAATAAAGGCTGAACTTATAGGAAAATAATTATTGCCCTGCAGTGCTTTGCTCTTTGTGTCTAACACTGAACAGGTCAGTAAGATGGTTTTCTTGCACCGCAGCATCCAATATAGCTACACAACAGTCAACTGCGAGAACGATTAAAAGAGACACAAAGACAAGATTGAAAAACATGACAATACATCCTCTGTTATGGCTGGGTGATAAAAGATTACCGTCAACAATTACATAAAGACAAATCTTCAAAATGTCCACATCCAGTTTCAGACCTTGAGTACAGACCCCAAGGCGAAACTACTGAAAAGCCAACCTCACTCATGTTTGCGGTGTGAAGACAAATGCTACAAAATCCCTGAGGTTTGACTGTTGAAAGAACATGTTGATGAAGTGACACCAAAAAAAAAATGCGAAAGGAAGTTACCGGGAAGTAATGACGCCTCAAATTTACGTGAGAACTTTCGGCTATGTGTCATTCTTTTGATTGTGTTAGTCATCCTGCTTTCAGGTTGAATAGTGTGGTTCGAATGGATGACCTCGAAAATCTCAGACATGCACATACAAAATTTTCACTTTAGACTAAAACGTTAAGATCATCACCATCTGGATAGGTATCAAGGTCATGGGAAGTTTATCTTTGTACTCATTTTCAGCATCAGCTTATATATTGATAGCTATTACTTGAAGATGTCAAAAGGCTTTTTTTCTGCTTTACATGTGCAATGGCTTCCAGTGAATTCTTTCATTCATACATTCATTGAAAAGACAGCCTGGGTCTTTATGATGCAAAAAGATGAGAGAGGATCCAAGTGAATAGCGCATCCAGCAATCATCATCAATAGGAGAAACACGCGTGAAACATGGATTAGACAAAAAGCATGATAAGACTCTTAATTGAAGACAAACTAATTTAAACCTAAACAAACAAACAAAGGTGGACACAATAGAACAATAAACCAATGACAGGCCAGGGGCAGAGACAGGACAAGAACCAAAATGTGTGTGATCTCTTGTCATCATTGTGAAATACATAACAGGTTTAATCTGCAGTTACTACTGTACAAGTGCAGGTGTGTATAAAATTCACATTAAGAGAACGGACGTCATCGGGTTAGGAGAGATTATAATCTATGCAGTGTTTACTGTGTTTAATTTCTATGTTAAACTGCCAATTTCCTTATTTAGAAATCCCATTATCAGGCTCTGTGTTGTTATTCAATGATAAGGTAGAACTTCTACACAAACCTGGTTCCAGTTTGGGAATTCCAGCAAATATCAAAAGTTTTTAGAACAGTGGAAATGATTAAGATGCCCAAGAACAACTAGTTCCGATGATGTAACAGGCTGCATACTGCAACAGTGTAGTTACAGTTACAGGGAAGAGAAAAGCCTCCTAAAAAGCATGAGTTTCAAGGTTTAAAATGCTATAAACACACCTTCCCATAAGCAAAAATACTGTTAGTATTTTAACTAGTATTTTAATTAGTAGTAGTTTTGAAGCTTTCTAGTACTATAAGTAATAATTACTATAGTAAATATTACAGTTTACTACAGTTACAGTCCACTATAGTGTGGAGTCAATTATTAATTAATGTAGGAAACACTTGAGATAATCACAGCAATCAGTAAAGTACTACAGTAAATACTACCGGTTTACTAGATTGTGTCATAATTACTATAGTAAATTCAGTTTACTACCGTGTGTAATTAATTACTATAGTAAATACTAGTTTAATGCAGCTTGTAGTCCATTACTATAGTAAATATTACAGTTTACAATAGCATGTAATCAATTACTACACTACAGTTTATTACAGCATGTAATTAATAATCAGTAAATACTACAGTTTACTACATGGAGTCCATTACTATAGTAAATACAACAGGTTTACTAGATTGTGTAGTAATTACCATGGCAAATGCACTTTACTACGGCATGTAGTCGATTACTACAGTAAATACTACAGTTCACTACAGCATGTAGATAATTACTACAGTTTAATATATCGTTGAAAAATTTATATAGAAAATACTAGAGTTAACTACAGCATGCAGTGAATTACTATAGTAATCACTAAACCGTGCTACGGCATGTAGTAACTGCTATAGTAAATACTACAGTTTACTACAGCGTGCAGCCAATTACTACAGTAAATACTAACATTTACTACAGCATGTAGTCAGTTACTATAACACATATTACTACATTTCATATTACTACGGTACATGGTACTAAGGCACATAGTATTTACTATAGTAAACACTACTATAGTGAGTAGTCTAAAAAGTTGAAACAGTGGAAATGATTAAGATGCCCAAGAACAACTAGTTCCGATGATGTAACAGGCTGCATACTGCAACAGTGTAGTTACAGTTACAGGCAGAAAAAAAAGCCTCCTAAAAAGCATGAGTTTCAAGGTTTAAAATGCTATTAACACCTTCCCATAAGCGAAAATACTATAATATATAGGACTAGTTGTTTTGAAGTTTCCTCTATTAATAATTACTATAGTAAATATTACAGTTTACTGCAGTTACAGTTCACTATAGTGCGGAGTCAATTACAATACTAAATACTACAGTTTACTATAACATGTAGTAAATTACTAATTAATATAGGAAATACTTGAGATAATGACGGCAGTCAGTAAAGTACTACAGTAAATACTTCAGGTTTACTAGATTGTGCAGTAATTACTATAGTAAATACTAGTTTACTGCAGCTTGTAGTCCATTACTACAGTAAATACTATCGTTTACTACAGCATGTAGTTAATAATCAGTAAATACTACAGTTTACTACAACATATAGACAATTACTACAGTAAATACATGTAGATAATTACTATAGTAAATACGACAGTTTACTATAGCATGTAGTAAATTACTAATTAATATAGGAAACACTTGAGATAATGACGGCAGTCAGTAAAGTACTACAGTAAATACTACAGGTTTACTAGATTGTATCATAATAACTATAGTAAATACAGTTTACTACAGCATGTAATTAATTACTATAGTAAATACTAGTTTACTGCAGCTTGTAATCAATTACTACACTATACTACAGTTTATTACAGCATGTAATTAATAATCAGTAAATACTACAGTTTACTACATGGAGTCCATTACTATAGT
>JAQMYL010000001.1:32120350-32144972 GCA_030014365.1 Clarias pachynema | reverse complement strand
GAAGGTGTTTGGATGAACACTGAAACGTCTTGTGTTTTTAAGTAAGTTTGTAAGTCCAGTGGTTTTGTAAATTAAACCTTATTTAGAAGGTTAATTTATATTTTTACTTATTATTTTTTATTAATTATTTTTATGTATTTATTTTTCTGGCCTGTGGAACGAATAATTTGTTTCTCCTTTATTTCTTATGGGACAATTCGATTTGGTTTACGAGTGTTTTGGAATACTCATAATCCAAGGTTCCACTGTATGCCAGAACCATGATGGAACTGCCTGCTTCACGTCTAAAATCTGGCCTCCCAGGAACTCCTTTAATGTCCCAAAACAGGTGGGGTCAAAGTGGCTTGGACCGAGGACAGGAATGTGCACTCGTTCCCACAGACGGGTGCGTCTCTTACACAAGTTTTTTTCGACATGTTACCACTCGCTGAATGTTCACGGTGGTGAATGACTGCAGTGGGCTCCGAGCCACCTCGACCAGGATCGTCATTCACGGAGTCTCATCACCGTACTGTGCTTGAAGTCTTCTGTAAATGTCAATTGCATGTACACCTTCATTCACAAGACATTTCATCACAAGTCCTGGTTTGACCTGAACGCCCATCGTACATTCTTATTTACACAAGATTTCCTATTTTGCATCTGTAAAGCAATCTGCCTTGGACAAACTACCGAAGCAAGTGAATTAAAAAGTCTTTTGTTTTGTCAGCCATATATTCCATCTGATGTTTAAACTCTCACACTTTCACAAGAACCACAGCGAAACAATTTAATATGTACGACTTCCTTTTATTCATTTACTGTAATCATGTGTCTCTCACAGCATCTCTCTTTTTTAGGCTATCGTTATACACATTATTATATAAAATATACAGTTTAACTTGAATGGCTCTCATACATACATACATAAATGTGAGTGTGTACGTGTGAGGGCCGTTCAAGTCAAACCGGGACTACGTGTTAAGCAGCATAGATGTTTTTTTTCTTTATGTTAAATCCAACATATTATTGACACTAAACCTTTCCAGCTACATTTAAAAGCTACTCGAAGTCTGATCGGGGAAAAATCTCGATGGTCTCGCCAGTCTTGAGCTGCAAAGCCACTCGCTGGAGCTGCCACCTGCAGAGAACAGAGAACATTCCAGAAGAGAAAGAGTGACAGATCCTGTGCAGAATCGTTGATTTACATTTACAAATTAGTCGTTAACGAGGATGCAAGATGCAGTCCGAGCACAGAGTTGAAGGTTTGAGCTATTTTACATCGATCAGCCATGACATTAAAAACACAGGATTAACATCGATTCTCATGTTACAATGGCGAAAAAACAAAAACAAAAAAAAAGTTTATTTAAATGTTATAATAAACAGATATTTAATCGATCACTCCTGCAGCTCAGAAAGGAAGTTCACCTGAACGCTGACTCTTTTACTGCCCCCATACACACACCTCTGGAATTTACAGACCCAATGTTATACTGTGATTCTACATTCTGTCCTGCTGCTTTAAAGTTCCTGTCTGGAAATTTCCCTAAAGTCAGAGGGGAGGAGAAAACGTTTGCATCGCGAAAAGTTTGAATGGAACAAAATGGAAAAGGGAATGTAAATTTCAAGATGTTCAACATGAAGTGTGGGTGTGTGCTGCGATCAGAGTACACGCCTTTTTAAAAGAAATTTAAAAAATCTTTTTTTAATCGTTTTTATTTGATCCGAAAAAGGCAGTGTATCTGTTGTTATTCAAGTTTGAAGACCTGAGATACTGAAGAAACTTCTGAGAAACCCAACATCCTAAACATCATTGTATAAATTATATACATTCTAAGGGGTGTACAAACTTTTACACTTAACTGTACCCATATTACTACTACAAATTTCATTTCATCATCATCTTTAAATATTATTAAAGGTAAGAATCGTGTACATAGAAAAAAATTTTAAACACCAAAAAAACTGCATGGTTTCTTCTATTTTAGCATTCAAACGCATGATGTCTTAGTTATTTACTCGTTTATTTAAAGGGATTTCAGTGTTTTCTGCTAAATTTAGTTAGTTAATTTCCACCTATCCTAATTTCCGCTACCAACCAGGGAGGGCGCAGGCTCACACCCGTCTCCACCGACCACGTCTTTTCCAACTGCTGCTCGCACACCGTTAGGAAGTGGAGGAACATACTTGGAAGAAAGCATTTTCAAAGCAATTTTGTTTGTGTGAGTTCACGGACACCTATGACTGGCTGGTGCTACAATGATTGCTGTGGATCACGCCATGCTGTCGATGATTATTTTCCCACAACAGAACAACAAGGTCATGAAAGGTTGGCAAAGGTCAAAAATCCTGTACTTGAGTAAAAGTAGAGATTCAAATATTAAGTTCTCTACTTAATACTGTGTACTTGAGTAAAAGCACCTTCAATGTACGGGGCTTGTATTAGCTCACAGAAGCCTTTTTCATTGTAAAAAAAATCTCAAACATGTTACGTTATTACACTTGTCTCGAAGGAAAGGCAAGTCAGGCGATTATGCACAATACTCAACAGGTGGCAAGATTCTCACTTCAAATACTACACATCATACAAAAACTGTTTTTTTCTCCCTAATTTAGTCGTGTCTAATTCCTCCCCGTCACTAGGGGGCTCCCACATTAAGGCTACTACTGCTACTCAGTCGGGAGACTATCAGGTGTTTACTCCGAACCACGTGACGTCAGTCGACCGCATCTTTTCGAACTGCTCGCTCACGCACCGGGGGCGGAGTAACACACTCGGAGGACAGCGCTATCCGCTCCTTCCGCTTGCGCGAGCTGAGACGCCCCTGAATGGCTGCAGAGCCGTGATTAATGTGGGAGCACTAAGTACCCCTCATCCCTCCCCTCTCTCTCTAGACCTCCGGCTGTGAGAATACAAAAACATAGAGAAATAAAAGTAAAGATATTTGCTGTACGTTTGAGTGGGGTAAAGGTAAAAAATAGCCCTCTAATAAAACTACTAAAGTACACAACGCTCCCAAGTGGCGAAGCGGGAAAGTGCTCGCCCCATCATCTGGAGTTTTTAAGTTCGAATGCCAAGTCATGCTGTAGCATCCCGCAGCCGGGGCCCTAGAGAGAGCTCAGCCAATCAGCTGAGGGACTTTCACATCAATCACAGCTCTATAGTCAGTTTCCTCTCAGCTCCGGTTATGTTATATTCCTTTATATAGCAAAATAACACTATAGAATTGTCTTAGATCCTTGAATCTGTAGCTTTCACCTCAAGCATTAGCATTAGTTTCCCCTTACTCTAAATAAGCAACTGCAGGTGTTCAGAAACTTCATATACAGCACAAAAGTTTTGTCCCCATATGACCCTGAGTCTGTCAATACATCTAAGGACTTTTTTTTGTATGTTGTGTCTACTTCACAGACTGTTTGTTCTCCAGTCTTGAGAGAAGCTGTACATTCAGCAACCATAACATCTTCTCCCCTGAGGGTTTCATGTTCCAGTCACTGTTTGAGAATGATTCTTTTCTATTTAGCATGTAAGGACGTAGCGCCAAAAGGTTGAAAGAGCATACCTGTTCATACTAGCGTCTCTGTTGGATGTTGTGTACAGGTAGCCTCCTGTCTTCAAGCCAGTCACGGGGATTTTGAGCTAAAACAATTAAACACAATAACGTTGTCACAAACTGTGACTTGTAATTAAATTTACTGTGAATGAAAGCATAAAACCTGTACTGTTCATGCAAAGTACAGTACGGTGATGAGACTCTTAGTTGAATTTATTATGTGGACGGTGCAAACATTTTAAAGAAGGCTGGACGTCCATGAATGACGATCCTGGCTAAGGTGGCTCGGTGTGAGTGGAACACCTGATCCTTGAAAATTGACTGTAACTTGTCGCCAGCTTGCAAAAAGGAACTGATACTGGAGACTCCTTCCAGTGACATTAACATTTATACTGTATTTCCAGCACAAACTTACACTTAAGTTGTTACTACTGAAATTACAGCATGTTAGAAACCCATGATGTAAATTATAGACAGTACTTCAGTAAAGGGCTGCTTACAGAACCAATTAGGAGGGAGAAATAAAACACTTTCATGAAAATAAGTTGGTGTAATGGAAAAGTATTAATTAAAGGGCTGACCTGGGCCATGTTGTGGTCGATGCGGTTATACCGATCTGTGAGATGGATGTTGTGGATTTTTAAGGGAGGAGCTCCAAGATTCGCCATCGCCGTAGAGTGATCGTTTAGCTTCTCAACTGCTGATCGGAAGTACTCGGATTTGGCAAATTTTTCTAGGAAGACAAAATAGATGAGATAATTTATTAGACAATATGATTAATTCTTTGGCTATATTAATAACCTGAACATGTTGACTTTCTTTCATGACCAGTAAAGAATGTACTGCCTGGTGTGTACCAGAAAATATTAGACTCTGACAGCTTACATAATGTCAAAATGACTTCTTAGTTTTGATTTCTTAGATTTTTTTGTGTGGTGTTTCAGGTAGGTTTTGCTTTCGTTAAATTAAGTCATTAAAATCTTACGAATTTCACTTCAGTTTATAGCGTATCATCATAAAGCTGTTACACAGCACTGAAACTGGCATAGTAACTTCGTAATTCTGTCTGATGTATGAAATGAGATCTTGTGTTAAAGCAGGTTTTTTGATTTGGCCACTAACTCTGCATGAGGTAGTACATCATCCCGCAGCCTCCTCCGGTTACCACGGTGACAAAGATGGTCATCTGCTGCAGGAGATTGATGGAGCGGCTCATCCTGATGTTATCAGTCGCTCAGCAGACCTGAGGCAGAGGTGCAGCGATAATGAGAATAGGACAAGAGACACAAAAACTTCAAAAGCTTCAAGAAGACGACACCAAAACACTTTCAGCTCTTTCCTCTAAACTTGCTCATGCGTTTATTTTCTCTAGATTACCTTTAACACTGCATTTATTATTATTATTATTATTATTATTATTATTATTATTAAGATTTATTATTATTAAGATGTGCTCTTCATCCTAGCCAATTACTAGAGTTTATTAATGAGTGATAAAACTTCCTGTGTTTCTCATGTAGATTTATACACAATCAAGGCACATCACAATGATTTCACCACGTTAGTAAATATAAATATAAATTCATGCTCATTCATGTTATCAGACTATCATCATTAATAGAAATAAAGCATTATTTATATTATTCTCTCATGCATAAAAATAAAAACGTCGTATAATTACCACTGATTACTATTCAACTAACTTGACATTGAATTAAAAAAGTAAACATTGCTACTGCACCTTGTATTACATGGGGGCGGCCATCTTGTTTTGAATTCGTCAAACTTTATTGTAAAGCTCCCCGTGTTCACAAACCTTAACCTTAAAAATAAAAATAGTACGTTAACCTAATGTAATTAACTTAAGTGTAAATTTCCATACAAAAAAAGGTATATATAAATATATTAATGTACCAGGCACTTGTACTTGTATAATGTACTTATACATCTAAACTGCAGACTTCGTATTAGCCGAGGTTGCTAACTTGCCCCGGATTTCCGCCATATTGGTGAGGGCGTGATTTAAAGCTGAGCCTGTGCTTGTACTGTACAGTACACTGCCTGGCCACAAAATCAAAATGGCGCACACCTTTAAGATTTCATTTAGTCACCTTTAGCTTTGATTACACACACAATGTGGTGGTCAGTTAATGTGTAAAAATCATTCCTCATGCTCCTAGAACCACTTTTTGACAATCTGAGTCCTGGGATATAAATGTTCCATCAGGGAAGAAGTCCATAGATTTAGAATTAAATTAAAGCCTTTTATTAGATTAGTCTCTTCTTCTTCCTCATTATTTAATGGCGGTTGGAATCCAGTGGGTTACGTCACATTTTCCCCTCATCCTCCCATCCTCTTATCGCCACACCAGCCTTCCTTAAAAAAAAAAAAAAAAAACGTCTAATGCTTCCTTCCTTGATCTTGTCATCTCTTGAACTCTTCGTTTGCTTTATTCAGGACTTTTACACACTTTCTTCTCGATACGTTTCCTCTCTGTACCACTCAGCATCTCTAGTTGGAGTGCTGTACGTTGCATCACTGCCACCTCTACATCTCACTCTCTCCTCAGTTTCCTTGTCCTTTAAAACTGTGATTCCATTCCAGTCTTCCTCAAAAACAAAATTACGTAAATGCTTTCTTCCCTGATCAGTGACTCCCCATTCTAGAAGACTCTTAACATCGTCTGATATGACATCTCACACACGTATGGACACACGGCTGTCTGGTCCCAATCGTGAGTTCTCGTCACATGTATGGAAATGCTCTTAAATTCACTCTTAAACATAGCTCTGGTTTTGACTTTTTTTGTTATCGTTTTTTTTTACAATCTAACTTCAAGTGTTTAAATGATCACCATTAATTATTTTTTTATTCCCCAAAATCCAAAGAAACATGGACAGTCCATGGACAGACTCAGATCGTGATAATGTGTTTGTAGTTCTTAACCCAGTTCCATTCATTTAAAATTCTCTTAGGTTTTTTTTTTTTTTTTTTGCTTTAATGCAGCCCAATATACCTGATCCTTCTGAAATTGTACCTTTTTATGATTTTCAAGTATATCTTTTGCCTTGTTACAAACTCGTGTGCATTTGAATGTAATGTAAAGTAAATATACCTACACTGGGAATGTTAAGATTAAGCAAAGTAGGATTCGCCCTTCGGCTCGTTTCTGTTGCAAAAACGTCAGCAGCGACATCAGATGTCTTGCTGTTTTTTCAGATACATGATTGGTTTTAAGTTATACTTAATAGGAAATAATCTGTAATTAATTTTATATATATAAAAAATATCAAATTTGAACTCATCAGAACTAAGGATGTTTTGTTGTTCTTCCAAACTAATGGTTTCTTTTTGACCATGAATGCCTGAATCATACAGTCTCCTCTGAACAGTGGATGTTGAAGAATGTCTGTCACTTGAACTCCGAGAAGCATTTATGTGGCTTCTTATCTGAGGTGCTATAAATTGGCAGTTCCTGAGGCTGGTCATTCTAATAAACTTATCCCATCAGCAGCGGTAACGCTTGGCCTTTCTTTCCTGGAACAGAGCCAGTTTCATCATAGAGTTTGATGGCTTTGGCGACTGCACTTGGACATACATTCAATGTTCTTCAGGTTTTTCGGGTTGCTTGACCTTCATGTCCTTTCTCTATTCTTAACTGAATGTTTCTTGCCCTAATATGGACTTGTACAGTAGTTGTAGCAGCACTAATAGGGCTATTGACTCTGTACTCACACTTCCTCTGTACATGACAGAGCTTTAGACTGATGGTCTAAAGCACATTAAGGCAGCAAGAGAGGTTATAAATTAACTCTTGACAAAGCACACAGTGATTTAAAAACCATTCCAGGTGACTACCTTGTAAATCTGATGAGTGAATGCCATGTGAGTGTTAAACACTTTTTTGTTTACTGTATAATTCCATACATGTTCTTACACAGTCTTCAATATTCTGTATGTACAATGGGGAAATAAATAAAAAGAAAACAAAAGACAAAAAAAAAAACACTGAAGGAGAAGGTGTGTTCAAACTTTTGATGGTAATGTATGTGTGTGTGTGTGTGTGTGTGTGTGTGTGTATTGTATTGTATCATGTTTACCTTAGGATTGAATTCTTATATTTTTGGCATCTTTTTCTAACCTTGGAACACCAGTTATACCTCAATACTGTATAGTTAAAGCGTTTCATAGCGTATAACGAGAAGAAAGAAATGTTATGTCTGTTAATCAACAGGTCTGTTAAAAATACATTGGTTTGCATTTGTGGGACGTCCTTACCCAGAGTGACTTACATTTTATTTGACCTCATTATACATCTGAGGATTAAGGGCCTTGCTCAGGGGCCCAACATTAGTGGTGGTGGGGTTTGAACCTGAGACTTTCAGATCTTTCTTTCAAAGTAGTTCAACAACTTAACCACTGACTTGGTTTTACGTATCCAATGAAAGTTTTTCTTGCTTATAAAATATATATTAATCTTAACATAGTCTGGAAAACCTTCTTATCCTGAAAACAAAACACTGCTGCAGCATCCACCAGGGACCTACTTCATTATCAGTAGCATTTCACCTTTAGGGCCACTAGATGTCACTAGAGTGCGGAGTTCTCCATTTGCGCATGCGTCGGTGTTTTCCCCTTGGTATTAATTCTTTGGTTTTCTGTCTAATTGTGGCAGCAGCGGCATCACACGGCACCGTCTCACTTAAACAGCAGGTCTTTTCTGCGGTAAGTGAACGACTTTATAATTTACTTAGTCATAATATTTCATAATTAAGAGAAAACTCTTTGTTCTCACGGTCAACCAATGATGACACTACGGGTTTTCAGAGACCCGCTTATCCAGAGACACTTACAGTTTATGACATAACACTGTAAACCTGCTGGTGCTGGGATTTGAACCTGCTACCTTCCGATTAGTAATCCCAGCGCATTAACCACTGACCTACTGTTGCCCTGTTACCGGTGTTGTAAATGCCCCCGGCAGGTGGTAAGAGCTAAAGGAGACCACGGAAACACAAGTCCCCGAATGAAGTAACGTGCTAACAGTTTAAAATATAGGCGTGTGTTTAAAAAAAACGGATTTTAGCTGAAGTACGTTTTAACGGTTAGCTCATCTCGTGCAAGTGAATCATCTGACTCCCTGAATCAGGTTCTGGAGATTCGAGCCGCGCTTCCTTGCGAATCGGTTGACTCAGTGAATCAATTTTCAGGAGATTTGCTTTTTCAGTCTGAAGCAGTTACTGACTGAATTCTGTACAAATTCTAGACAATCAACTTTTGTGTAGTAAAGCATTTGACTCAATGAATCAAGTCCAGGATATTCACTTTCTCTCTCCTCAGTGAATCAACTGACTCGGTGAATCATGTTCCAGAAGATTCGTTTACTCTCTTTTAATGAACCATTCGACTCCGTGAATTAAGTTCCAGGAGATTTAACTTTTAGTGAAATATTCGACTCAGGTTCAGGAGATTCACTTTTTTTTTTTTTTTTTATCTTTTAGTGAAACATTTGCCTCAGTGAAACAGGTTCAGGAGATTCGTTTTTCTCTCTTCACAGCGAATCAGTTGACTCCATGAATCAGGTTGAGTGGATTTGTTTTTCTCTTGTTTAGTCAAACATTTGACTCAGTCGATCAAGTTCTGGACATTTGCTCCTCTTTCTCTCTTTTAGTGAATAAATGGACTCAGGTTCAGATTAGCTTTTCTCTCTTTTAGTGGATCAACTGATTCAATGAATCAGTTTCAGGTGACTCACTTTTCTTGACTCGGTGAATCAAATTCTGGATCCTCACCCCTTTCACCTCAGAAAATCAGTTGATTCAGAGAATCAGGTTCATTCGATTCGCTTTTCTCTCGTCTACTGAAACATTTGACTCGGCACGTCAAGTTCAGGACGTTCACGTCTCTCTCTTTTAGTGACTCAGCTGACTCGGTGAATCTGGGTGATTCAGTGGATTAACTCCCATCCTCTGGAGTCAGGTTAATAATTATTCCTCTAAAGTTGGGTATACAAGCGTTTTATGAAAAACTCCCAAAACCAACACAGTAAATATTAACCATATTCCTCCACTTTACTCGTGGTGGTTGTTGTCTGGGTTTTTGCGGCACAGATCCAGACGGATGATGACTGATAAAGCCTTAAAGCTTATCAAGCAAACACACATGACGGAAAACCAACCGAACCCTTGATAGCGTAGTGTCTACACCATATTTTAATGATTTGTCAGGTTTATTTCCCCTTCATTTTCCACACTCAGAAACATGTTCTCTCAAGGCCCACCTTGTTTGGACTTTTTCTTTCCTCAGGTGACATGTTCGGGTGTGTGGTCGTAGGTGTCGGCATGGCGGGCCGGGCCAGGATCCGGGACCTGCTCACGCCTCTGCCGTCCAGCGCCGCAGAAATCTTCAAGCTTAAGGGCTTGGTGTCCAGGTCAGTGTCATTTGAGATAAAAAGCGACATTGCATTTGTTTCCATGATAACTTGAATAAACATTCTGTTTACCTGATGAAAATAACCCATATGACTCGGACAGGTGTATTGAACTGTCCACCGTTAGCTGTGGTGGTTTCCATGATGAAATTCTCAGTGCGAGCGCAGTTACGCTGTCTTTAAAGGGGTTTTTCCCCCTTTCGTGACTAGGCGAACGCTAGAGGAGCAGCAGGAAGTCGGTCAGATCCCTTTAGAGGAGGCGCTGAGCCGCAGCGACATTCAGGTGGTCTTCTTGTGCACAGAAAACATCAGGCATGAAGAATGCATCAGGTGAGACGCCTCAAAGTCATATTCTGACGAATTTCAAATGTGCGGTATGACGTGTAAAGGATATAAATTAAACCCAAACGCTTTCTGTGTGGTTTAATTTGTGCTCAGGCAGTTTCTCGAAGCAGGAAAACACGTGTGCGTGGAGTATCCCATGGCCCTCAGCTACCACGCAGCTGTTGACCTCTGGGACCTGGCGCAAAAGAAAGGTGAGATTTTTTTTGAAAGGGTGCCAAAGCAAACATAACTGCTCCACATGAAAGCACCAGCTTTGCAGAACAGGCTTAAATCAAACACGTGCATGATGTTTTCCCAGGTCTGGTCCTGCACGAGGAACACATCGAGCTCCTCACCCCGGACTTCAAGCAGCTGAAGAAGGACATAGCCGGAAAACAGCTGGAAGAAGGAAGCCTGCACTTCACAGGTACGATCACGCGCTTGTCCGCACGCTTTCGATCCGTTACCGCCTGATGATCTGATGACCTCGTTTCCTGTCTCAGGAGGCTTACTCAAGAGCGGCTTCGGGTTCCTGTCGTTCAGCGCCATCGCCCGTCTCACCTGGTTGGTGGATCTGTTCGGAGAGCTCAGCGTTAAAGCAGCGTCCATGTCCGGGGACCCGGAGAGGAATCACGCGAAAATGACGGTTCACTTATTAACCAAGGAGCAGAAGTGAGTTTAGAAAAAGATGATGAGATCTTCCAGCTCATTTATTCATTTTTTTATTCCAACTCCACCTCTTTCGCGCAGACCCTTGACCTGGACGGAGGAGCGAGCGGAAGGCCTGAGCCGCAGCAAACAGATCCACCTGCGCTTCAGCACGTGTACCATGACCGAACTACCGCCTGGGACCCGGGAGCCCGTGGGTCTCTTCATGCAGGACATGGTTCTGTTCGGGAGCAAGCTGCAGGGAAGCGTGACGCCCGAACAACTCCAGGCCGAGCAGAGTCGGATCCTTCACTGCTTCAAGCTGGCGGAGGACATCAGGCGTCTCTGTCAGGACACGAAATAACCTACAGGGGATAAAGACTTTACAGCAAAGTTTTTAAGCAGTAGAAAACTGTAAAAGGATTTCTACTGATTAGTTTTTATACAGGTGCAGTATTAAAGAGAAGATTAAAAATGAATTCCTTTTAAATGCCGCAGTCTTTGAGTGGTTACTTATATTAAATGAAACCTTTTTTTTTTTTTTTTTAGTGGACACGTATGACCTAAATACAATTTGTGCAAGTAATAACAATTAACGACTGGTTTGCGACATGTGTATAGGAGTGAATATAAATTTGTAACACACACACACACACACACAAACACACAAAAGTCACAGTGCACAGTATCATGAGCCTGTATTGAGGTTATTTACATACAACATAACATTTCATTTAGCTATAATACAAAATGTACAATATTTATATATACGGTTTAGATTTCAACCTCATTTCCAACCTGATTTCTCATAGGCCGTTCATTCAAGCAGAAAAAGCCCACGTTGATTTCCTCATCATAAACACCTCGGAAATGAACAAGTTCCACAAATGATTAAAGCTGAAAGATATATAGATGATAAGTTTAAGTTTGTACATTTTTCTGGCCACGAGCTTCCGGATCATGTCGTTGATGACTTGCGCTCATTTCTCTGAACAGGGATCTCGACAAGAAATACTACCGAACACTTAGAACCAAAATAAAAAGGTTCTTCATGAAGTTTATAAAATATATTCAGCAAGTTTAAAGCAAATTAATGCGATTGGTCATCGTTGAGGTCAATATAAGAGCCAGAGACAACGCTAACTAGTTGTAGCCTACAGCCTGACTACACATACGATAACGTACGAGGGCGAGTATACTATATTAAAACTTCTGTTGGTCTTATCAGTGCTGTACGTTCAAGGCTACCGGTCGCTGCCATGCGAGCAAAAACGGATGCTGTGCTTGTGAGTCACACGAAAGAAAAGCATCGTGCAGAAAATTATTATTATTATTATTTTGTGTACCAGGTGCCGAAACAAGTCGGATAAGAGCGTAAACACAATGTTTGGATATCTACAAACAAAACGTGGAGCGATCCTGTAAGGAAGGTGAACGTTTCTTATAGAGAATCGTTACTGGTGACGAGACACGGATTCATCACTACGAGCCTGAGAGTCAACAGAAAGTAAAGTTTTCTGGGATTCTCATCTCAAGAGCCAGTTTTGGATCATTATCAGGACAAAAGGTTCAACAATCGACAGTGCTCGCTACAGTGAGACGCTTATTGAACAGCTGAAGACTACACTTTAGATTAAACGCTGAGGGCTGATATCCGAGGACAATTCTGCCCACCTTCCCTATAGTCCTGATCTCACTCCAGCTGACCTTTCACCTGTTTGGTCCCCTGAAAGCAGAACTACGGAGATTCGACGGAGATTCACTCCTGATGAAGAAGTGAAGACAGCGGTGCATCCGCGGCTCGCAGATCAGCCTATTTGAAAAGCGAGGACATGACGTCATTTCTAAACGTTAATTCTACAGCCAGCTCATTTCTGACTCACCCACATACTGTAGTTCCACACACTGAATAGTTTCAAGATTCGATTTAAATTTAAACAGCCAATAAAAGACTGCAGTCTGCAGGATCCTGAAACTTGTGGCTAGAAAACTGCACAAAATGAACATCAGATATTCAACACACTACTTTTGAAGCAAAGGGGAAATGATTTTGTTGACTTGGCTTTTTTTTTTTTTTTTTGGCTGACGAACGTGATCCAAACCATGAAGTGAGATTTACTCGTTAAAGGCTTTGAAACATAACCCTCTAAACTCCTTCACTGTACTTACTGTCACCTTTAGAATTAATCTAAAGGGGGAAAAAAAGAAACAAGAAAGAAGAAAGAAAGCCAGGCATTGACGGGGTTAAATCCCATCTGTTGAAATGCTAAGGTTTGATGCCCTTATTTACAGGCGTGGCTGACCTGAACGCAGATTTTTTTTCCCCCTTGCATGTCTTCAACGGACTTTTCGACGATACAAAAATACTGTTCCCAGGATAATAAGTTAAAAAGCGAGCTATTTACAAAACGAACTGCCGAAAGAAATCGCAATAATGTCTCAGACGTCAACATCTTGCGCTGCCGTCCCCAGTCCTGGTTTTGTCATGGCCGAAACTTTATGTGAGAACTTTATGCGAACGTATACATACGGCAATTTAGAAACGTCCCAATTTTCACCAAGAGCGCTAACTGCTAGTGGACACGTTTAAATCTGTAAAGGGTGAGGGATTTTAATATCCACACGCGTCTCGATTGTCTAATCCTCAGAAATTTCCTTATGTCATGTTAAAATCGATCATCACCGACTTAACTAGAAGTTTCCGGATGTCGTCATCAAATCTCGAACGTGACTGGTCGAAAAGTAAAAGAAAAAAATGGAAAGAAAGATAATTAATGTCCTGGATTAGTATATTGTACAAAGTGTCTGTTTCCAGTCTCATGGAGAGAGAGAGAGAGAGAGATGAGGAACGGTGCTGAATGTTCTCCATGAGCAAACAGACAGGAAAGCTGCCGCCGCCGTCGTCACTCTCACGTAGACTTCTGTCTGTAGTGGAGAGTCAGGTCTCCGCCGCTCTTCCAGATAAAATACTTAACTGTTCTCAAGTCCATGTTTGGATCTAGAACCTAAAACAAAGTGTAAAACGATGAAATCAAACTTTTACAAATTGAGTACGTGGAAATAGAAAAGTCGTCCGAACTTCTTGACCCCGAATCTGAGACGTGATCTCACCTGATCCTGGCACATGAGCTCGATTTTCTCCTCGGCCAGCATGGCCACGTCCTCCTCCTTCTCCTGCTCTCCGGGCTTCTCCGTTCCCGAGGAGCTCGTGGTCTGAGACTCCGTGTCCAGGTTGATGATCTTCTCGTAGACGTGCTCCATCACCTTCCTCACCTGCAGCATGTCGCTGGCCGACAGACGGTCCCTAAACACCCCAGGCACCAACTGTTAGGAGAACACTTTAATAGAAAAACCCCTTCAGAGCAGCAGTCACGTTAGCGTCTCTAGCTGAAGCTCATTTAACTAAATATGAGAAACTAAAATTATTCGTTTTATGGTTTAGATTTTTTTTTTAAAGTAAATGTAAAGTAATTACTACTGAAGCCCAGAACTGGTGTATCTTGTAATAACCAGATGACGACTAAATAGCAAAAACTAATAAAATAATATTCGAAAATAATCAGATAAGAACTCAAAATGTTAAATAAAAGACAATCCCTGAAATAACATCTTAAAGCAATGAGAAAACTTAAACTATAATATCTTGAAATACAAGATAACTCAAAGAACATCTTCACACAGTGAGATAATGGACATCACCCTGGACATGTATGGACATCTGCACATTCATGCACACACACACCCTGGACATTTCTACTTCATCTTTGCACATTTATGCACATTTCATACACACATTCATGCATATTTGCACATTTCCGGACATTTCTATTTAAATCCTTTTTCATGTCCTAAATAAATGTTTGACATTTTCTTATTAGTACAGAAAAAAAAAATCTATATTTGTAAAGAAGTTTTTCTTATATTTTATCTTTTGTTCTTATCCTCTATAGCTATATTTTCTACAGCTTAAATTTTTCTATATTTTATTTCTTATTTTATTCCATATTTATTTCTTATTGATATGCTTATCAATGCCCGTGACCTTTTAAAAAGATTTTCACTGCACATCGTACCGTGTATGAGACAAATAAAATTTGAATTTGAATAATGCAAAATAACATTAGAAAACATATATATATATCTTTAAAAAAAAATTTCAAAAAACACAGACTGAAATAACGAGATAACTCAAAATGTATATTATACTGTAAATACAGAAATAACTGGATCTCTACATTAATGAAACCACAAAATAACTCAAAATATACATCCTGAAAAAACAAGATTACTTAAAATATACATCTTCAAACCACGAGATAAATCAAGATCTAGAACATCCTGAAAAAACGAGATTATGACATTTCTCCATCTATTGTAACTCAAAATATAGAACATGTTGAAACCACAAGATAACTCGAAATAACACATCTGGAACAATGAGATATAATGTAAATATCTTACAACTACATATAACTTGAACATCTTGCAACAACGAGATAAATCAGAACATCTTGAAATAAACAGCAGCTCGAAATAATATTCAATCAAAGTAATGATGATGATGATGTCGTCAAGTTAAAATAACGACACCATCGGGTTATTTCACGATAATAAATATTAATATCATATAATATTAATTAACAATAGTCTTATTCATTCATATTGTTTGAGCAACGTGCAGGAACGAGTGTGTCTTACTTCTTGAGTGTTTTGGCTCCGGAGGACGAGTGAGGCTGCAGGTAGAACGGGATCTTGTTGAACTTGGGCATGTTTTTCTGCAAAACGAGACAAAAACAAGCAAAGTCGCTTTTCTAAATAAAAGTCTTGTGATTTCACGCTTTCCTGTGAATGAACATCAAATCATTTTAGCGGGCAAACGGTGCCCTGCCATAATTATTACCGTTAAAGCCGAGCATAAAGCGAGTATAAATCTAAAGGAACACATTTTAAATAAGAATTCCAACACGTCTGAAGATTTAAGTCTCATTTTCAGTCTAGAGTATTCAGTGTAATTCGAGTACCTCAGGAAGAAGAACTGTAAATAAGCTCAAAGCTCAAAGCAAAGAATGGAGTAAATAAAAAGGAGGACAGATCTGTGAAAGGATCATCAGTAGGGGAAATGAAGTTCATGCTCTCATGGAGCTGTAGAGTTTTGGGAGGAAGTACACTGATTACTCGGAGGGTTATTTCTCCTTTTGGAAATCCGCCCAGAAATAGACGGGTTAGAGGTTGTAAAAGTGCTGCGGAATGAAATATTCACCGCACATCTTTTGCCACGCCTCCAAAATCTCAGTGGAAGTAACTGAGGATTCAAAAAGGACCATCCCAGTGTTTGCTCGAGGAGAAAGATTTTAAAAGATGGTCAAAAGGAACCAGCAGCAAATACGGTTGAGGATGTGTACAGAGTTCGGACCCTTCTCTTCACAGCTGTAGAACGTAAAAGTCAAGAAAAACACCAAGATGGAAGAAAAAACAACCCAAGACTGTGTACTGAACTAAACTCATGAAGATACGTCAGCTCATGAAACACTTGGAAGCTCTTAACAGCCTAACCAGGAACAGTATGGGGTCATACAGGCTCGAACAGATGCCATGTGACGGGACTGGCACCCATCCAGGGTTCGCAGTTCGACACCTTGAACGCCGTCCAAAGATTTGCGACTTGACCAATGAGACGAATCGAAGGGGATTTCCAGATAATCAGAGGCTGGGAGAAAGTCGATAATTGCAGATAGAGTCCCGGGAAGTCAGGGGTGAACTATGCCTGTAAGTGAAAGTCTGATAGTGGCAAAAACAAAGAGAGCATCAGGTTTAAATGGCTAAAAAAAAAAATAATTTTTATAAAAATGGAGGAAGCTAAAAGAAAGTGGACAAAGAGTGTTTCAGGATGTAAGGACTGAATGGATAAGGTTTGTTTTACAGACAAGATAAAAAAAATACAAAGCGTTCTTCCTAACGTTAAAAAAAAAGAAAGAAAAAAAAAAGTGCAGTCTGAATCTTTGACCTTTTTAGATTGGACTCCACAACAAAGTGCCAAATCGTGGCCCGAGAAAATATCTTCAATATTGATAACAGGACTGAGACGAGTACCGAGGACACGAGGCTTTAATCCTGACAATTCCTATCAGGATTACTAAAGGAACATTCCTGGATCCATTCCTCCCAGTACGGGATCTGAACTCTCCAGTTCTCACACCAGGTGCGACTCAAAGAAAGAAACTTCTTAGTGTTTCTTAATAAACAACATCGAAGCATTTTGTCATTTCTGTATTCTCTACACACTGTGGATGAGACTTGAACTTCAGTTGCTTGAAAGGGAGGAATAAAAAAAAATTACAGATTATTACAAAAAATTTAAAAGGGTTCACTAGAATACACACTGTTGTCTGAACATGCTTACTTCAGGAAAAACTCAACAAGGAAATGAATTTCACACTCCCAAGGAAGCTGTACAGTTTAAGACAGAATCTAACAACAGTTCATTTGTTTGTTCGTCTTCGCAAGACATTGGGGGGAAAAAAGTGCTGTGGTGTGCAATTTGACGATTGCAACATTTATACCAAGAATTAGTGGATGTCATAAGATTTGCACGCACGTCAGTGAACAAAGAGTCGTGTTAAAATATCATAATCAATGTATTCAGTCATTCAAATAGGACATTGATGTCTTCATCCTTTACTGAAATCAAAATTACTATTAATAAGATCAAACGAAATATTTCATGAATACAACTAAAACAAGGCATACTCTCATTTTCTTAGGCAGGGTACGGTTGCTAAGGAAACCTGCAATAACATGCGTACATTTAAATGTTAGTAGAGATTTCTGATTTTATTGGTATAAATCCCGCAGCTTTTAACGTGAGAACAAAGTCAACACTTACGTCTACAGTTATATCGATGACCCACTGCGGGACGGTTTCATTCAGCAACATGGACTCCGTTTCTCCACCCGAGTCTCGACATAACAACCTACAGAGAGACAAAGACGATTCGTTCAGCCTTTTTAATCAAGACCGAGCAGATTGCAATGCGTGGAAAGCTCGAGAAACAAAAGCCGCATTAATATTAATTTCAGGACAGTTATACTGTAAATATTCAGAGATGGTTTAAACACGTAATACATTTTTCCAGGCGTCCGATTCAGATTTTGCTCAAACCGTGCTGTATACGGTTACAAACGAGTTCTGTCCTGGGAGCACGTTCCTAAGTCGGATTTGTTCTCAAGTCTGACAAAGTGAGTCTTATACGCCTTTGACACGAATATACAATGTATAAAGCCATATCGACTAGTAACGGGAAGTTTGAATCATTTTAGTGACTCGGTTCTTTGAATCTCGTTCATCAAAATGAACAAATCTTTTTTTGAGTCATTTTGTTCTTTTGATCAGAAATAAAATGCTACATTTTCAATAAACAGACCCCCAACACATCTACATACACAAATTTTGCCTATAGTTCCAGTAATGAAAATATTACAATGCAGCTAAGGACATATTATAATAAACAGAATGAGCAGCTCACCTCTTATACCTTCTGGTCGGAGTCGTTCGTTCTTTTGAATCTACTGCACTGCATAACGTCTTTGGGAGTCACGTGACAAAAGAACGAATGATTCGGACCGGAAAGTCTCAAAGGTAACATTTCTGTTTCCTGTACATAACCTACGGAGGTTTTGCGATGCTTTGCGCATGCGCGGCCAGTAAAGAATGAACGAATCACTCTCCGAGACGACTCGTTCTTCTGAGTCACAGTAAAGATTCATTTAAAAAGAACGAATCGTTCATGAACGACCCATCACTAAACCAATCCACTTGACTAAATCTCTGTCCCCTTTTCCCACACTGCCATCATGTGGCCAAGACCGTAACCGCGCCGAAGGAAATTAATCTCATGCATGAAATATAACAGCGTTGACTGCACCTTTAAATTGCGAAATGCCATTTTGTCTCAGAGCTGTTTTCCACTGTATAGGACTGTGAACTCGGTTTTGTTAAAAATTTGGATTATTCACATCAGGACAGTTTTACAGGACAGACATTTCCCTCATCGTGCTCCTGGACTCATTGAAACCGGTGAGGCCGACTCTCACATTTCTCGCGCACACACACACACACATACATACACACAATATACCGGACTTTGGACATTTTATACATTGACTTACCAACTGAAAATATTGTATACAATTGTAAATATTGGTATCTGATGCACTTTGGTAGAACCGCAGTCCGTTCATATATGCGGAAATGTTCGTAAGTCGGGGACTAAATGTATATTTATTTTAAGTATTTGTACATTTAAACAAAAGCATGTATTTTTAAACCGTGGATAGAAAATAAGGACTGAGAAATGGAACACTTTAATTTTCCTCGCTCCTAAACGTGAGATGATGTAATGAAACACCGAACTAAACATCTAACTAAGTGGAGTCTAATAAACATCTAAGGAGTCTAGTGTGTTGCTGCACTTCAGTCTGTACTCATGCACAGTCAAGTAGATCAGTGTGCATTAGTGGATTTGAATAATAAACATATATTTTCTTAAACTTGTGATTAATGTATTTTAACCAGTTAAAACTGAATCCATGAGAAACCTGGGATTACCTGAAGAGCGTCTTTCCGCCTGCCTCACCGAAGATTACCGGAGTGTGTGGAGGCACCTGGAAATAGCCGTTGCCTTTCTGGAGCCGGTTCTCCTGCTCTCCGTTTACTACATGAGCGAAGAAACACAAGGCTGTTACTAAGGGAAAACCAGCAGGACTTTAAGTCTTTGAGATGACGGACAGCTTTACCGTGATTAACTTCTCCTTCTTCTTCTTCCATCGGATTGATGTGGGTTCGAGGCCAGAACTCGAGCAGAGCCTGGAGCAGCAAGCCTCCCAGATTCACTGAGTGAAAAAAACAAAAAAAAAAAACCAGCCGTGTTAACCCTTTTTTAAGAGCGTAGACCAAACAGAAAAATAAAGACAAGCTCAACAACAACAACAACAACAACAAAAAAAGCAGACGAGAACTTACGCTTCGGGTCCGACCCGTCCGGACTAGTGAACCCGGCGTCTTTTGCGGACACCCAGGCAGCAAAGCAGTCGCTCTCGTCCAAGGTGATGGTCAGCATCTGTGTGACGACAAAGCGCGTTTTTTAATTTATCGCAATAAGGTTTCAGAGAAGCACGCTCGAGAAAGAGAAAGAAAGAGAGAGAGAGAGAGAGAGAGAAAAACACTCACCCCTGTTTTAAGGTCCACGGAAAACCAGTTGGGCACGTAGACCATCTTGAAGCGATTCTTTACCTCCTCGTCGAACTCCACTTTACCGAGGTCTTCCCCTTTGCACGCCTAACGAAATCAAACACGCAGTCAGGCCTCGACAGACACGACACTTGAAAAGAAAACAATTTTAAACTGAAAACTGAGCTGTGTATCGACCTTGAGCACGTCCCAGAACGCCACGTTGTTGTTGGTGTCTTTGGTGAGGATGTGTCGCTTGTCATTCAGGATGTGACACTGAATGATGCTCGCACCACCTACAGTTGAAAATAAATAAATAAATGCGTAAATAAATTCACAGCTACATCAGTACGCTGCACTCCGTCCTCCACGTTTGAACCCCTGACCTTTAATGGCTTGCTCGGATTGGGTGCACAGCGGGGTCAGAGGAGCGCTGCAGTCGTTATCGTAGTCTCCCGACGCCCGGAAGTTGTGCATTCCCTTCAGAGACTGGGGAAGAAAAAGCAAGCTCACGTTTGTAAAGCAGAAACCAGTTAAAAGCTGCATATAAGGATATATACAGGTGTGTGTGTTGCTATGGAAACAACAGGATTCAAAATCAAGATAAAAAAAAAAGGGGGGGTTTGAAAGTAATCTGAACTAGTGTGAAGAGTTTAAACCGAGGGAACAGCAGTACCCATTTGTTTACACAGGATTTGGTCGTGGAAACCCAGATGGCAGGAGGAGGGTCTGCTGATCGGTCCAGCTCCATCTGAAGACGCAAAAGAAACAGATGTGGTTTAAAAAAAATAAAAAAGACAAAGTTTAAACCAATCACATACAAGCACAATTAGACAAGCAAGAAATTTGAATCTTATGCTTCATAATCTTATTTTTTCGTGGCAGATTAATACGTGGCAATACTAATGTGCGAATTATTATTATTATTTTTATTTTTCCCCCCCACAATCATCTACTGTAGATAAATAAAAGAAAGGCTTCGTCTGTACGTTGGTCAGAACTCGCTCTTGTCATGATATCTTTACGTTTCATACATTTGAAGAACCTGAAAACCCGTCTCAGAAGATTTTCTGTCTGTATGTCTGTATGTCTGTCCAGCCAGATTCCGTCACAGCATCAAGCAAAACCGCCTGCACAGAATTTAATGAAACTTCTGCAGTACTTAGATATCTGCCTGAGGTTTAATCTGCACCATGAGTGAAATCTAAATGTTGAGTAAAAGCGACGTTATGAACAGTTATGTGTTGGATTTAACAATCTACTTTAAAATAATCTACTAATGCGCCACTTGCTCAGTGTAAACAAACACCTGCACTAATAGATATTAAGTAGAAAAGCAAAACTGAATATTTTTACCGGGATTAGTTCATATTTTCACTTTGGCTGAAATAACAGCGCTGAAGTGGTATAAGTGAATTTTAACGCGCTGGAGTCGTTTTAAGACAAAACTTCATCTTTATCTGATCTACTATTTCTACAAACTCTTTCCCAGCCAACAGCGGCGTGTCTCACTCTTCCCGTCACTCACTCTGAGAACAGGAGCCTTCTCCTCACAGACGAGCACGCGGATGTCCGGGTTGCGCAGGTCCGTACAGTAGACCTTGCGATCGCGTCCTCCTGAGTAGACGTGCGTAAAGGCTTCGTTGGCCTGCAGCGCCCAGACGCCTTCGTCGTGGACCCGGTACGTGGCGATGCAGCGCTGCTGACCCAGAGACCACAGTCGTATCGTACCATCCGAGCTCCCGGACAGACACTGGGATTACGGAGACACACAACACAAAAAAAACAGTTTATAGGACAGGTTCGGGCCGAAAGACGAGCCGGTGAGACGGAGCACACTCGCGTACCTGAGTACCGTCTCTGTTCAATAATAACGATTTCACGTTGTCCGTGTGTCCTTTCAGCTTCATTAGCTTAGCGCACGTTCGTGGATCCCACACCCTCAAGACCTGACACAAAAAAAATAATATATATATAAAAAACATAAACTTAATCTGTGACAGGTTTTGGTTTAGTGTACAAACTGTGAAAGACTCAAACCTTTTCTGTCGACCCTGAGACGATGACGGTGCCCAGCTGGTTCATAGCCAGGCTGTAGATCGAGTCTTTGTTTCCGCTCAGAGAGGAAGCTGACGAAAAAACAAATGATTAGGGACTAAAAGTACCTCTAACTGAACCTAATGATCACCGTATAACCACATCAGGACGTTCACTCACTGGTGACCGTGTTATTGGAGGCGGTCAGAGCCGTGAGCGTGTTCACGTCCCACAGGAAGATCTGTCTGTCCAGCCCGGCGGACGCCACCAGCTCCTTGTCTTTCGCGTAAGCCAGAGCTTTGACGTAGTCCTAGGACACGAAACCGCCACCGCCATTATCGTCATGGAAACCATATCACGTCGGAAATGATAGAACAATCTACATGATTCTACAGGACGTTGTTGGTCAGCTCCTACCTTATGAGTTCTTAACGTGGACATGCAGAAGCCCTTGTGTGCGTTCCAAACCTTAACGGTAGTGTCTGACGACGCCGAAATCACTAGACGAGGGGAAAATCAATCAATAAATAAATAAATGAAAGAAAGAAGCTACATCTCTTGACCAAATCAGTCGCCAAGTTAATAAAATTCAGTAAATAAGACGCGAAAATGAATCAGTAAAAGGTCGTTAAGTCCGTAAACATGTAGTCAGTCAGTCTATAAAACAACAAATAACAAGCGAGTCAGTCAGTGAATAAATAAGTTACAGTAGTAAAGAATCTGTGGATCGGTCAGTAACTAAGTAGATTTACATTTATGGCACTTTATCTCATCTCATTTCCACGACTAAGCAGGTGAAGGTTAAAGGCCTGGTCAGAAGTCAGTCAGTCAGTCACCAGGTCAGTGAGTTCATCTGTAAAAGCTGTAAACCAGTCCATCATTAAGTCAGTGATACAAGTAAGCCAGAGAGTCGGGCAACAAATAAGTCAGTCAGTAAAAATCCGTCCACGTCCCAGTAAGGAACAGATCATCTGTCAGGCGGTTAATAAGTCAGTCAGGATGCACATGAGGAAAGAGTTTGTGTAGTAAGTCAGTACAGTGGAACCTCGGATCGCGAGCCTAGTTCGTTCCGGAAGCGTGCTTGTGTATCGAAACACTCGTACATCAAAGTGAATTTCCCCAAAAGCAAAAATGGAAACTCTGACGATTAGTTCCAGAACCCAACAATATTCATATAAAAATGATTAATACAAAATATAAAGTAAAAATAAAACAAATTAAAGAATCGTGACTGTAGTGATTGATTACCCACAATTCCGCAGCGCGAGAGAACCATTGATACGCTTGTGATCGCGTGACGCTCTGCGTCAAAACAAGATACTCGATACAAGATACTCGATACAAGATACTCGCTTATTTACCAAGTCAACATTATTTAAAAATTTTTGCTCCTCTCGCGGAAAGTTCGCAAACCGGGTCGCTCACAATCCGAGGTTCCACTGTATATCGTTATGTATATCTGTAAGTCAGGAAGTACATCAGTCAATAATTCGCTGATTAACAAAGTAGACAAGCCAGTCAGGAACTAAATCAGACAAGTCTGCAGGTCAATAAGTCAATCTAAGGCAGCTAATACGCCAGTCTGTCTGTGAGTCAGGCTATCAGTCAGTTAATGAATCAGTCTGTAAGTCAGTGTGGAAATCAACAAGCAAATCAGACAAGTCTGAATGTCAGCCAGTCAATCCTAGACAGCCAAGTCTGAGGAATTGAATTAGTCAGTGACTGACAGCCAGTCAGTCAGTAAGAGAGTAAGTCTGTAAATCAGTCAGTCAGTCAGTCATTCAGTCTGCAGCCATTAAGGCAGTCGGTCAGTCAATGACTAATTCAATCATTCAGTCTGTAAGTCAGTCTATAAATCACTCAGTCAGTCTATAAATCACTCAGTCAGTCTATAAATCCCTCAGTCAGTCAGTCAGTCAGTCTGCAACGATGGTCAGTCAGTCAGTTGATTTGTAGATTAATTAATATGTCAATAACTAAGTAGATATTAATGCAGCCCATCAATATAAAATTTTTTTTTTATTAAAAATAATAATACATAATCTTTAGGTCGAACTTACGAGTCTTTCCGTTACAGCACAGCACGATGTCATTCACCCAGTCAGTGTGGTGCTCCATCGACGCTATATATGGATCCTGCTGCAATAAAACTCAGGGGTTTAAACTTTATTCAATAGCTAGTGAATAATAAAGAATGTACATATAAAGTGTGGACAGTTTAATCAGAGTTACACAGCGACACCCGATAGCGAAGTCAGTACACGAGTGCTGTCTGTCCCGGATGAGTCAGATCTTACACTCGACGCAGGGATGAGCTGATTCTCAATGTCTTTTTTTTTTTTTTTAAACAGATGAAGGCCATGTTAATACTCCTGCAGCTTCTACTGGTGTGAATTATGAGGTGTGTGTTTTATCCTACT
>JAQMYL010000001.1:32094331-32120250 GCA_030014365.1 Clarias pachynema | reverse complement strand
AGTAGCCTTAATGTGGGAGCCCCCTAGTGACGGGGAGGAATTGGACATGACTAAATTAGGGAGAAAATCGGGAAAAATGTTTTTTTTTTTTTTAAAACATTCACATGCACATTCACACATTACATGCAAATTTGGAAACGCCAATTAGCCTAATCTGCATGTCTTTAGACTGTGGGAGGAGACTGGAGTACCAGGAAGAAACCCACCAAACACGGCGAGAATATACAAACTCCATGCACACAGACCCTGAGGTAGGAATCAAACCCAGACTCTGGAGGTGCAAGATGACTAAACAATAAGCCACACATGCCACACATATGCACCAGCACTTCAGTCTGTCCAGCTATACACCTTTTATTCGAACATTACCATTAACACCTGCACCGCATTTATCGTTAATACTTCATTGAACGTTCCTGGAAAATGACTGAAAAGTTGAAAAAAGCAGCTTTATTTTGAGGGGATAAAAGAGAAGCAAGGCCTTTATCCATTGTTTTATGTAATGTTTAGTAACTGCGCTAACAATAGCAGTATCCCTCAGTGACATTAGCATAGCGCATTCAGCCTTTAACACAGAGAAGTAACACAAAAATACCACAAGCAGCAGCAAATTAGCCCCAGAATCTCTAAAGACAGAAGAAATATTTAAATATAAACAAAGAGAATGTGTTTCAGGGTGGAGATTTGGGCTTTGTGAGTGTTTTGAGGAAGCTAAAAAAAAATGGCCGCCAATGCTGTCCTTAGCAACACTTGTACAGAAATAACAGCAGGTCTGTTGGAGACATCGAAGCTGTGGCTAACCTGAATGATTCTACGCCGCTAGCTGCAAGTTTCACTACATTAATCTAGAAACATACAGGCAAAAGGATACGTCTCTAATTTGGGGCTGTAACATTAAAAACACACACTATGAATTCAACAATATAATGTGTTTTCACTGGATGTTTTATACAGTACGAACAGAAAAACTATCAGAAGTCATTTTTTACTACTAGAACACTAGCCATCCAATTCAAGGATACATGAGAGTAAATGTATTTTTAGCCTAAAATTCAGCCACATGTGCAAAACAGATTGAGTCCTGAAGAACAGCTGTAAAAAGCCTCGCTTAAATCCTGAATCCTAGCAAGCCATGAAATTTCATACTGCTCCAAAGAAGAAGAAAAAAAGAAAAAAAGGAAGCCTAAGGGACAACCAGGTGTCCCGGCGGACTCATTTTAATGCTGCTTTATGTTTCATAGTTGTTTCCTTTGCCTTAGATTCATGTTTGAGTTTCACAAATTGTGAACACGCTCCGCCTGAGGAAACTCTTAGCACTTTTTGTTAAAGAAATACACACACAGTCTGCCCAATATCTAACATGTTTTTATTTTATTTTTTTCTGGATTATAGAACACGTATTAACGGCTTGAATGTAGAAAGCACTAAAATGCGTACAGTACATTGTTGTTTAGTTTGTTTGGTTTTATTTTGGCATATTTGTAATATTTTCATTATTTAAAGAATTAGCACACTCTCATAGCTGTAGCAAGCTTTTAAACTTCTAAATTACTTCTAAATTATTTCTATTCCATTATATGACAAAACTTTTGAATTCCCAGGTTCTGGTTATTTTTTTGATTGGGTAAAGCTGCTTTGCTATAAGCGCTATACAAACAAAATTGAATTGAATTGAATTGAATTGGGTGAGAAGGTGCCTAATGAATCTTTTATAGGGAAATGGTTATTTAGCATTTTTTCAGAAGGAGTCTTTAGTAAAAGGCAACGTTTCGAAGACATTTCGCACTCCACATGCAATTATAAACTGATAAAAATCACATAGTGTCATTCTTATACATTTACAATTTTCTGTAAACATAATAACTAAAGTATATTATTTTAAATACTAAACATAATATATGTTTAGTATATACATAATAAATAAAACAAATAAAACAACATCAGGCGTACAGATCATATCTAGCGTATTAATGATTAAAGGATTTTTTTTCCTTTAATCATTAATACGCTGAAGTAAGATTAAGGATGATCCTACCTAAAGGTTTTTTTTTTTATTTTTTTTATAGCAAATAGTGGTCCTCATGAGCTTCCGTGACTGGTACACATCACATGGACTAACAATATTCAAGCAAGCTGATATTGTCTAACCCAGAGTGGAAATAAGTTAAAAATAATACTAATATTTTAAGCCATTATCCAGCCTTACAATTACTAAAAATTCAATACCATAATAGCACTGAAGTTAGATGGGCTTTATTTAAAAGCGGAAAATGAATCTGACCGAAGACCAAACTTGGGTCGTTTCTTTAGAAATGTGCATGTCTGGACAGCAGGGTGCTCGTAACATGACCCGTCTTTGGTATTCTGTCTTTTAGCCTGAACATGGGCTTAGGATTAAACCCTGATGCATACCTGACTTAAGTTTCGCTATGTCTCACATGTTACTCAAACTTAAATCTGAAAAATTACTTTTTGCCAAAAATCAATTAAACCAGCTCCCCTAATATAATATATCCTTTTCACCTAAAAATACAAACATTATTGCAAATAAGAATTCCTCATAAATGAATAACTTATGCAACATAAGGTGTAGTACATACTACATTTGTTTGCTCTAAGGTGACTGAAACTAATAGAGCATTTAGTTTTTTTGTAAAGCAACAGAAGGAAATGGAAATTTTCCAAAGAACTCACCCCTCTCCCGACCAGCAATGAGAGGATGTGGTCTTGTCACTTCTTCTGCCATGGAGCACTCAGTCTCGGCTCACAGAGACGGTCCTCGTATCCAGGTCCAGCACAGGTTAGAGATTCAGTCACACACACAAACAAACCAAGAGGGCCAACTGTGACCTGAATTATAGATGATCATTACAAGGTTGAGAAACTTTATCCTAGTCTGAGCAATAGACACATCCAGGAGCAACAATAAAAGCAGTTGAAGAAATGTAAGCAAGTAGGAAATAATTTGCAGAACCCATCATTTTACGATGGGTCAAGAATAAAAAAAAACTAGCCAGCATTCAAAAAGAAAAGAAAATCACAATAAGTTTTAATAAATTAATAAAATTAGCTAGCATTTATTTATACTGTATATCCAATACAATTACAAATTCCTATGATATTACAGATATAAAAAAGGCTTTGTCATAAAACAAATATACATATTATTATTAAAAGAATCTCACTACTTACGTATTTTTTAAAATATACTTTCAGTATTTTTTTTCTTTTCTTTTTCCTCTCAGTTGCTGTGTGTCTACACACACTTCAGGACTGTGGATTCGGATTGCAGCTCACGAGTATCTCTCGTCTCGAGTGTCGCTTAAAAGAAGTGCTTTGTTCATGGCTCTGGGTTACTTGATTGGATTAAAAACATGGATTTCATTTCACAAAAGCAGTTTACTTATGGAGAAAAAATGCCTTGATTTAAAAAATATATAAAGAAATAAAAATTTAAATGATAGTATGCATTAAGTGAAGTCATGATTATTTCTTTAATATACTGGATTTTTTTTACGTTGAGATTCAACGTATTCTTATTTAATTAAATTGGAATTTACAAATAATTAGCAAAACTAATAACAAAATTATGAGAATATGCTGAAATTTTTTATTGGTAAAAATAAATCAATTAATAAAAATATTAAACAAGTTAACAATCAAAACATTACATTTGAGTGCATTTAATGTCCTTGTTACTTTTTAAAAGTTTGTACAGCAAATTAAGTAAAAAAAATTTTTTGATTACTGGCCAAATGTTATAACTTTGAAATTAACATTTAATGTAAAAAAATGTATGTAGACTATTTTCTTCTTTATTTTCATTATTAGCATGCAAGTGAAATGTATTAGAAACATTCATGTTTCTTCTGAGCTCACAACTTCTGAGCTACCAAGAAAAAATAATATTAACAATTTACAATAAGTCAAGCAAAATAAACAGGACAAGATTAATAGTAAACGTTTATAATAAATTAAGATGTAAAATATATTTGCTTTCTGAAAAGTCACATTACGTTTCACATATGAACTGAACAGGTAAATTAAAATAAGTAAATATATGAATATATTATTTTTTATTATGATGTTTTCAAGCTACAATAATTATATGGTTGTTTTTTCCCCCAAAAAAATTCATCTGGATTTGTGTGTTTATTATATTTTATAAATATTCAGTTGCTTTATAATGATTTGTAGGATTTTAATTATGATAATAATTTACCAAGAAATTACTTACAGCACTTATCATTCTGGACTTATCATATCATTCTTCACATATTCAATGCTTGGCCACCTAATTATTCAAGTATATGGGCTTCATAGAATAAATATCCTAATATTGCATGAACATCACGTATGTAATTTAGCAGACGAGGCACTGAGGTACTACAGCAGAGTGTATAGTGACGCTGGAACAACAGGACGGACCCCAGCAGCGCATTAAACATTAAAAGCCACTCCAAAGTGAGACTCATTCCATTTAATTGGTGGGTTCCTTTACACAAAATGGAAACAGCGATGACATACAGGATTAAAACATTCCCAGATAGCAGATGAGTGATGGCACAGGACCAGCCTGTGTAAATTATTGCTTTCATCTGGCCACCATTCTGCTATGGAACGATGGAATTGGCAATGCTAGAGCCTTGAGGAAACCACATCTCAGACATGATATATAGCTTAATGGTTAGATCATGATACATTTGCAGTCACCATCACACACTGACCTTAAACCAGGCTTAGCTGAAAAATTGGCAGTTTTTTTGAGCTGGAATGGAACTATATTCAAATACACACCAATGTTACGCAGGCTGTAGACAGAAAGTAAATCTTAAAAAATACAACACGTTAGCTAAGGACACTTTTTGAAACAGTTAATTGCATGTTGTTGTTGTTGTTGTTTTTTTTAATTCAGAACTGTAATCATGGAATCAAAACAAAAAAGTATTCAATGATTTGTTTATAAAGATAGTTGAAAATCTTTAGTCGATATCTTTATATTTCATTGTGCATTTATGGCTGAGAGTAATGTCACAATGCACTTAACCCCTTTTCATTTAAAAACAAATTAGCATTACATGTTCCGAATTTTGCTCTACACAATATTATTTATATATTGAATGTTAAATTCACAATTAGTTTGCTAAGTTAGCTAGCTACTGTAGTTAAGTTTTTTTTTTAATTAGCTAGTCAGTTTAATTTTGTAGATTAGTTTGATAATTTACTTGGCTACCTACAAAAATTTATCAAGTAACATATGTTAAGTATAAACAACTTCAAGTACAATTTCTCTTAATTATTTTTATTTCCTGCTAATTTGTTGTCATTCTTTTTTTTATTTATTATTACATTGTTAGAGGTTTTTATGTATTTCAAGCATTTATTGCTAGAAAGAAGCAACATTACTTGCCAACAGAATTCAAATGAAACTAGTAAATTATTAGTATTTTAGTATTTCTTATGTAATAATCGTAGACATATTCAATAACATTTCCTTTGTTAAAGACACCTAAACTAACCTATAGCTAGCTAGTTAAGATGTGTATACATAAACACACACACACACACATACACACACACACACACACACACACACACGTGTCAAAGAGGCGCCATTGCATTTCTAAATGTTATTAATAATTTACTTAGTAAGTAATATTTCTGTGTGTGTGTACAGTATATAAGATAAGTGTGCGTAATTTGTGATCTGTAAGGGAATGGCAATGTATTTAGACTAAATTCCGCCCTAGTATTCCCAAGATTCAGCAAAAACCCGGAAAAAACATAAAATGCTTACATAAATTTAATCCAAAGGAAATTTAAAAAATGAGCTTTCAGTTTTATTTATTCATTTATTCATTTTTGGTAGAACAGCTTTCTCTTTCAACCCAATCTCAAGTCAAAGCCTACATTACATCAGCATGTGTCTAAAACACTTAATTCTTTCCATTTGCGACTCTGTGATTGAGAAATACGTTCCTTGAGTTCAGATTGCTTCACAACCTTAAAGAACCTCACAGCTCGATTGACCATCGATAGCGAAGGACCATCATAATGTCTGTCTCTGATTTGTCTGTTTTGGTGATCATTAATCTGCATTTATTTTACTTACTCGCATTTCTTTGTTATTGTTATTTCCAGTAGTAGCCTCATATACCATTTGAATATCTTCTACGTCTCGATGAATGTATGCTTAGTCGGTGCTCGCTCATTCCTTTCTCCATCTATGTCTCAATTGTTTCTTAATTCCATCTTGCAGGACTTTGGCTAACATCTCAATACTTGGAAGTAATCTTATTTGGATTTGGATTCATTTGTAAGTCTTGTGCTAAATAATATAAATATAATAAATATAAATGTTAAATATATTAATGTTAGATGTGTAAGTATGTATTTGTTTAAGTAAGTATTTGTGTTATTACATTAAGAATGTAACAAAGATTTCCTTTCAGATATTTCACTAAATAAATGCTAAGGTTCTTCCAATAATTAAGTTATTGCTAAGTTTTTAATTTACTCAATATTTGCACCATGACTGCAGTAGAATGTATAGTTAAATACACACAACCATTATGTGAGTGATCAGGATTAAGATAATAATAAAAACACTTTTGTAGTAATATGATGTGCTAAACCTGCTTTTTACACAGTAATGGCTGTATCAGTTGTTTTATTAAACAACACTGATATTATAAACAGATCAAAGGACCATAATTTCCATGTATCTTCTTTCCTTTTTGCAGTATTATTAAAATCAGGAGTGTATTTTTGTATTTTTTGTTTATGACAATTCTCACAATTGTGTCACGCAAAGATTTATTTTCTCTAATTTTCTTTTCTTCAATATTTTAAAATTTTACTAAAAAAATAAATAAAAAATTGTCCTTGCTTAATGTTTGCTACAATTTTTACTACTACAGAAATCATCTAATATTAATCCTTTTGTAATTTACTACAATGTTCTCACAACAAATAATATTATCAGCAAAACTTGGAGGAAAATGTAGAATTTTAGAGCATAAACACACACTTTGACAGTATCGATAAGAAAGAATTTGAAAGAAATTGCTGGTAAAAAGGATTTGACGTCTCAAATTTGCTAGCATTTCAAAATAAAAAATTTTGCCCATTCACTAAGTAGTCAGTCATAAGGAAATTATTCTGCTACACTGACATCTGCAGAATCTGACAATATGTACCTTAACTGACTAGCAACTTTAGCAAATTAATTAGCAAAATTTAACTAGCAAGATAAATGAACAGGTTAATCCACAATATTTCACTAGCTAGCCAATTATGTACAAGTAAATTACTATATAATAAATACTATTCATTATTCTATTGGCAAATAACTTTGCTTCTTTCTAGAAATAAATGTGCAAACTCAATAGCAAAATGATCTAGAAAGAGGATAAATGAATAATTAATGGAATTAATAAAGATATCTAGAAATGAGCTTAATAATTTTATATTTGTTAAACAGAAACATTAGTTTAACAAGCTTATAACAAGATAATAAATCCAAAACCTAACTAGATAGCTAATAGTGACTAATGTACAAACCTTAACTTACAAGCTAATTTAATGTACAGTAATGTACAATATGTAACTAGTGAGCTTATTTAACAACTTAATAAATGTACAAACCTTAATTAGCTAGTTAATTGAACAAAATAAATTATTACTAGGAATAAATGTTTGAAATAAGCAAAATTACCTAGAACTAGGAAAATACAATTACAAGCATTAAATTTGTAAACATACAGTATCTGGAAATAAGCTCAATAAATTCATATTTGTTGCAAAACCTAACTAATGTATAATATGAACCTAGCTAAATTTCACTAGCTAAAGTACAAATATCAAACCTATTTATATAGATTTGATGTATATCTAATTACATAGGCAAATAACGTTCCTCATCCTGTATAAATCGGAAACTCCAGCAAAACAGCATAGCAAAAAATAAGGAAATTTTAGAAAATTAGGAAAATAAAAAATAGGAATAAGCTACTTCTTTTTTGCCATGAGACAATGAACAAAAAAGGTCTAGAAATCATGCTTTCTCTTGGAAACTTACTTGAGTACAAGTACTTACTTTTGAATATTTTCCACGACATATGTTCCACTAATGTTCCAAAAACATGTTTATGTTTCAAAAGCATAAAAGATGATGTATTTATTATTAATGTCTAAAAATTTGAAATCAATATTCATGGTGTGATGTTCAATATTACAGTTTAATAATTCAGTCAGTCATATTACAAAGTACCTACTTATAACTTAAGAGCCAAAAACTTTACACATTTTTTAAATATGCTGATACAATTCAGTACAAAAATAAAAAGCAGTACAATTGTACAAACATACATACAATTATTTACTTAAGAGTCCCGATGCCGCAGAGTTCAGTTGCAGTTTTCTGGGGAATTGTGGATTTTATTTATTTTTTATTTTTTAATCCAGCCATAAAGGCAAAAAGAGTGAAAGGATGAATCCACCGCTGAATAAACAGAATGGTGACCCAGTCAGTCCTGGCCTCTGCGTCTTGTGAATGTAAACTTTGGGATGTTGCAATGTTTATATCTAAAGTCCCACTGTGACAGATTTAGACATGATTTAACGGACTAAATATGACAAAAGAAATTTCACTTCTCTCTAGGTTTGTTTTAAATGAAGGGGAAACATCAATCCAAAACATAAAATTCAATAAATGAATTCTAAATAAAAAAATATATATATAGTTGTTGCAATAAATGAAACACACTGGGGATTTTTTTCAAGTTTGTTGCAAGTTTGGTTGCACCATACAGATGAAATACTATATTGATTTTTATTGCTAAATACTGAGCTTGTGATATTAAAAAAATAAAAGACCATCAGTAAAAAAATTATTCATTCTTCTTTTTTTAACTTATTAAACATTGGATGTCATCTGTATACGGCTAACTGTGAGGTATTCCTGTAAAAATACAGTAAAAACAGTTGATCGCAGAACTGGCTGACACGAGATACATGATTTTCTGAAACATCATCAGTAGTTACATAGTAACAAATAGCTGACTGGATGTTAGTATGAAATTTTGGTACAAATTTTGCTTTCATTTTTGCCCTTTTACTGTTTCATATAATTGCAAATGTATATATTTATCTTTCAGCTGGAAATGTATATAATGTCTTCCGTTAAAATAGATTTAAGTTTAAATAATTGAACCATAATTGTCTTGTAGAAAAAGTTAAAGCTTTAAAGCTACACTATAAGCACCTTCCTATGTAAAAAAAAAAAAAAAAAAAAAAAAAATGGTGCAAGTGACGGTGCAAAATAGTACAGTTTAGAGTGTAGTGTAAAAATTAATCTTTAAATATCACGATGCAATGTTACTGCTACATCACCCACACCTAGGAGACAGGTATCTTTAGTAAGAGTGAACACTCATGATTCTAGCAAAAACAAACAGAATAAGGAGTTATTCAGAGAATTTCTGCTTGTTGATATAATTGTTGCTAAAATTTGGTGTACGCTAGTTGTTTGGTTTGTGTGAACGCCCTGATCAAACCTCAAATCTGGAGCGTTTAGAACTCAAAAGCACAATATAAAACATGAAGGCACTTGGTTAGAGGGGCTCAATTACATATTGCAGCCTTCTGTGATGCCATAATATCACAGAAACGAAATGCACAGTCGTGTAATGTCATCCTCAGAACGAAATGTGCAAACGCCAGCCCTGGATATTCTCCATATGTGTCATGGGTATCAAGCAAATATGAAAAAAAAAAAGGATGGTTTCCTGTACGAAACCGATAAAAGGCACTTTTTGTGAAGTGTCCAGTGAATTTGAAATCTCAGGATGTTCCTTCTGAAGTCTTTCTTTCTGCAGCAGGACTAACAGCTAGCATGGCAAGAAAATGAAAGCTAGCTGTCCCCCCAAACACCCTCATCCCCTATCTTGTCCAATGTTCCAGCAATGTTCCGGGGGGATGACGTCGCTACGATTTATCTCCTTGAAGAACCTGAAAAAAAAAAAAAAAAAGCAAAAAAAAAATAATCACTGATGAGTCAATCATGTGTAGTGAGACATGACAGCACGCGTTCGCGTCCGACTGATTAGGGAGCTTGCTTTAAAAGAATGCGCCGAACAAAATAGTTTGCGGGGTCAAGCTGCATTTTTAATCACAAGGCTGCTTTTAAAGGCTTTGCATTTGGGTGGTATAATTGCTCAAAGGTTCTGGAAAACTTCATGCTGCGCTGGAAGATTAGAGGCAGTCATCCCGGTTCAAAAGTTCCCCGGTCGCACGGACAAACATTTAGCATGTGTCCTTGCGCAGAGCAGAGAGACCACAGCACACATGGGGGGGAGGAAGGGGTTGAATGCGGTTAGGAAAAGTGGCTAATGATCTGTCGGTCATGTTCTTTGCGTGCACTTGAGCCCAGACCCGCTGCGAGACAACTCTTGCCGTTACCAAACAAAGAATTACCAAAGAATCGTACAAAAAAAAAAGAGAGAGAGAGAGAGATAAACGTAGTGCAGAATGCAGATGGGGTCTTCTTCAAAAGTGAGCTGAACAGAGCGACTTTTTTATTTTTGCCAAATCCAAAAATAAATAGCTGACACCTCTGTAAATGATTTGGTCACATCTCTCAGGATCAAATAACTAAATATTATGCTGTGATACTTAAAGGCGTGATTTGCATCACAAGAAGTTTATTGACAAAGTTTAATGACTTACATTTCAAATGTTGCTGACTTTCATATCAAATACTTAACACTACTAACCTAATGGTATGTGAATATATGAATTGCAATAATCAATATAGAAATGCTACGCTGTTCTCAGAAAAAAAGTGCTTTAAGGCATAATATCATTATTGCATCATCATCATATTGCCTGGCCCTACGGTGAACTTCAAGAACATTCCCTGTTCCTTTCCTTGAAAAAGTGGAGACATGCCAAGCTTTTCTTACAACCCTCACTGTATTAGAGCTGGGACCAATTATATGAAAAATCAAAAAGAGCCAAGACGGAGGTTAAATCATCAGTAGCTGTACAATCATCAGTTCCAGTTAAGCTGGACGTGGCTGGAAACAAACCGGACTTAATCAGCCATTAGTCCTCGGGGAAATTTAAACTTGACCCCAATTTTCTAGCTGTAACTGTGTAATACTCGGCTGTACGTCTCCAGTCCTGCCGAGTTTAGTTAACACACACCTGGATCTAATATCCAGACGCTACTGTCCATCGTTTATTTATTTAGGCATGTACTCTATCCAGTAACAGAATAAAAGCCTCGTCTGCATGAATGTCTGCACTTGTACTTTAGTAGGTTTGTACATATTTAAACATCTCGGCTGAGTAATCTGTCCCAGTGTTCCCAGTGTTCTGTCTGCACTTAATGCTTTGTCTGAGTACTTTCTCTTTACTTATTCATTAGTGTTTAGTCGGTGCTTATTATTTACACAGAATTCTGTAAAAATGACTGTTTTGTTATATTTCGTTTGTGTTGTCTATATCTACACTTTTGTGTCTATTCTGTAATTTTATTATTATTTTTGAGGATGTTTATTTTTGTATGCTTCTTATAATTATCAATTAATGTGTCAAGAATATGTTTCCATTATGGATTGTTTAGTTTGAAGATTTCACTGTATTTATTTCCTTGGAGTATTATCTTTGTAGAGTATTTTGCCTGTTCTTTTTATGTCTTAATAATTATTTTTTTCAGTTTTCTTTACTGAGTTATTGTTTTATATACTGTTGTTGTTATTGTTGTTTTTATATTATTATAAATAGTAATTGTAATTAATTGTAAATAATTATTGATTTATTTTCTGTTTGTGTTTGCATTTTCATTATTATATCATTCTTTTATCTGAATATGTTGTCATTATGAAATTAATTAGAATTTTATGTCTGTATTTTCTCTATATAGTTTAGATTTTGTTATATTTGTTTATTAATTTGTCTGTACTTCTTTGTCTTGTCTCAGTATGTTGTCTGTAGATGTTGTTTTGTCTAAACAAATATTTGTAATGTTTGTAATATTTATTTAGTAGATTTTTTTGCACATTTGTAAATCTTGTTATATATTTATATATATATATTTGTAAGATTTGTAAAACTGTTATATAATTGTTTTAATATGCTGCCAATAGGGATGATTTTGTTTGAGTATTGTGTCTGCATTTAATTTTCTGATGTAGTACTTTGTCTTTCTGTTGTTTTGTCAAATTGTTTGCATGTTTGTACTGTATGTTAATTATATTATCATTTTGTCTGAATATCTTGTCAATATGTATTGATTTGGTTGGGTATTTTGCATGTGTTTATTTTCTTCTTTAAGTATTTTGTCTGTATTTTTTTGTATTAGCATTTGTCTGCAATTACAGTTTTTTATTTTGTTTGTAATTATTCTTTATTATTGTCTTGGAATGTTTGGATGTTGATTTTTATTACTTATTATGTTACTATTGTTTCTGAATATAGTGTCAATACAGATTTTTGGATTGTTTTATTTATGTACTTTACACTTTAAGTTTTTTATCTTCATTTATTTTTTGTCTGTAATTATTGGTTTGTATGTTGTATATAGATTTGTAATTTTATTTTTATTATTACATTACATTTTTTTTTACCAAGCTGTCAGTATGGATCGGTTTTTTTTACCTCTTTTACCTATACTTATTGCTTTGTTTAAATGTTATGTCTGTACTTTTTGTTTTTTGTCTTTTCTCAGTATTTTGAATTTTGTTCTGTATTTTAAAAAAAAATTGTTGGTTGGTATGCTTATTATTATTATTATTATTATTATTATTATTATTATGTATTTGTTATGTATGTTGGCAACATGAATTGTTTAGTCTAAATTTTTTGTCTATAACTGTTTTGTTTACTGTACACATATGTGTTGCATGTGCATGTTTATTATACTTCTGCTTTCGATAATTTTAGCTATTTATTTTAATACATTGTCATTATCTGAATTGTTTGTTCTGAGTATTTTGTTTATACTTTTTGTTTTGTTTGAATATTATGCCTGTATTTAATTTCTTGTTTTCTCTTTACTATATGACTTATCTCATTATTTTGTCTCTCTCTTGTTTTATCTAATTATTTGGTCTGTAAATAATTGTTTTGCTAATTGTTTCTATGTTTGTATCCTTATTACTGTATATCATTATTTTGTCTTAATATTTTATCCATATAAATTGGTTTGGAATTTTACCTGCTATATTTTATTTTATTTTATTATTTTGTCTGTTCTTTAGTTTGAATCTTGTCTGAATATTTTGCCACAATTGACAATTGAATGTTTTCTTGATGTTTTGTTCTTATTATATTATTTTTAAGTTATACGTTTTTAGTATAAATTGTTTGTGTATTTTGTCTTACATAATACTTTTAACTGAATATTATGTCTGTATTTTGTTTTGTTTGTCTTTTTATCTTAATCTCAGGATTTTATCTGCATCTGATGTTCTGTGTCTAAAAATTGTCAGTAATTATTGTTTTGTAAATTGTTTGTATGTTTGTTTATTGTATTATTTTGTCCAAATATGTTAAAATGGTTTGTTTTGTCTGTACTTTCTGTTTGGTCAAAAAAAAATTACATATATTTTGTCTGTAATTATAGTTTTCTATATTGTTTGTATTTTTGCATGCTGATCTTTATTAAATTATTTTGTCTGAATATTTTGTTAATATTGATTGTTTTGTCTGAGTCTTTGTGAACTTTTTTGTATCAGTTGTTGTTTTTATCAGTTTTTCTCAAAAAGATTTCTGTACTTATAGTTTTTTCATATATTTCCTTTTTTTGTTTATACAGCAGGATTTGTTTTTAAATGTATTTATGATGAAGCTGAAGTAAGAAACTGAGACACACATGCCTGGTTTCGGGTTTTGTGAGACTTTTGCAGCCAGACGCGCCACTGGTCGTATTGTTTGATGCTCATGGCGCTGCAGTCGGAAACACGCTTCCGCACCCAGCTGAAGAACTGCTTCAGGTCCTGACGCAGTGTCGAGTTCTGCCGAGCTGCTTTGGAGTCACAGGAACCTGCCATGGAGCGCTCTGAACATCAGAAAAGAATGAAAAAAAAAAACATTCATGTGGATTTGTTACAATAACCAAATCTGTCTGTATACTTGATTCTGATTTATACAAATCAGACAAGATCCAAATTTAGCAAAATTACTTAATGAATATTTCAAAACCAGCCCTAGTTTACTTAAAAAGTATTCTTCCTCAGATGTTAAGGGTTCGAGATCTTGAAAGGGGTCTACTTGGAACCTCTTTTTTTTTCAGAGGAGCCCATAAAAACATGTCACTTAGCAACAAGTTATCAAGGTTCAGTTCGAAAACTTTATCCTCTGCGTTACACTTTTTGTTGATGGGTTTTAGTGCTGGAAAATGCAGGCGGTGAAACTTCTATTTGATGGACAAAGTGTGTAAACGGTTATCATTAAAGTGCGTTCTACTTCCTTTCTTTTTCCCAGCCCGCCAGGGTAAATTCCTTCACAAATATTTCCGTTTGTTTATTTGTCCATTACATAACAAAGTCTACAAAGCCCATAAAAAGCCCTTGTTTCATGCTTGACGCCATTGTTTGATGCGAACTTTTGTTGGAGTATGCACAATACCTGTTTTTTCACTTATTCTTGCCATATTTCACTCAAACGTTCATAAATTAAAGTGAGTTGTTGAGCTTTCCCAGCAGGATAGCGACCTGCTTGTTCTGCCAGGCCCTAAGGCTAGTTGGACGATCTGGACAATCACTCTGTTTGTGTCCAGAATATTTTCGAACCTTGATCAGGACTGCAGCGAAAAAATCCAAAAATGATGCGTCAGACTCAGAGGCAATGAAAATACTGCTGAATGGAAATATACTGCTGAAGGGTCGCAGCGGGGAGTGAAGTAAATCCGGGCCATAATGAGATAATAGCCGTGACTGCGGGAGGTGGGTACGGAAAACTTACAAGCCAACACTAACCCAAGCAATAGGAGACATAGCTGTGGAGTAGATCACAGCAATTGTTAAAATAGATGAGAAGTTGGCTGAAACAAACTCTGTTCCTGGAGCCTAGTTAAAATATATATATAAAAAAAAAACAGCCCCCCTGAGAGAGACATTTTAAAACATACCCTGGACAAGTTGATGCAACAGATTAACTTTTTAGGTCTCTGCCATCGTGAAAGTTCTTGAATCTGTTGATTGACTCAAGATTGATTCGTTTGGTTACACAGTTTGCCCAAACATCCACCACAACTACTGTGCCAGCAGTAACATAATACTGTACCATCCATGTCCTGGTTTTATCTTTCGAATCATCGCAAACACAAATAAGCAACCATCACTGCGCTTTTACACCAGCCTCACCGTTTAAAGTCCACGGGACGAGCACTCATCATGTCCCGGACTACCTCTCTTTCGGTTTTACACCGCATAATGAAACACGAGGAGGGCGCAAAAAAATAAATTCGGCTCTACTTTAAATAAATAGCGACTTTAGTCACTCCAGATGCGGCGTGTGAGTTACAGGAAGCGGCGGAACGTGGTGGGGAGCTAATCTGTTAATCTTCAGAAAACAGTCTTTCGAAACAAATGTATCAAATGCTCCCTGCGGCCACTTTTTGGCGAGCCGCAAAGTGGGAAGAGATGTGTGGGACGTGTAATCTGTTTCATGTGCTGCGATGGTTTTTTAGCTGCTGGATTTAGCACTGTCTCAAATGTGTATCCCATTAAGCCGCGGACTGCGGGACACGTACAATATGCGGCGACGTGATGAAGGACGGATGGTGTCTCAATCCTGCAGGGGCTTTTATTTTTTCGCAATTTCCCTCTGCGGAGATCACAGGGTCTGCTGGCCACCCCTTTTTTTTTTTTTCTTCCTCATTATGTCATTTTTTATGTCAAGGTTTTTTTGGGGGGGCGGCCTGTTGATTACCAACATGTGCAAATATTTCTTGTCATCCAGTACAACAGGGTTCTAGTCATGCTAATTGGAATCCACAGCACAGTTCCTCTCAATTTTCTTCATTCTGCAAATACAGCACCTGATATCAGCTCTCTTCTTCATGTTCATGCTCATTTAGTGACGCCCATAAAAATGGGAACAAAAGCCTTTAAAGTGTGACCTGTGCCAAATTGTCCAGCTTAACAAATAAATTCTGTTCTACTTCAATACTTTTATTATTAGAATTAGCGGAAGTACCCAGCGTTGTAGAAACAGTTAAAAGGTTAAAGCTAAAAATAACCTGATCAGCTTTAATGTAATCAGTGATATTATTATTATTATTATTTCAGGTTGAAGCTCACATCTTGAAAAAGTAGATGGGATAAAGATGAAGTTTTGTCTTAAGACGACTCCAGCGCGTTAAAATTCCACTTCAGCGCCATTATTTCAGCGAAAGTGAAAATATGAATTAATCCCAGTAAGAATATTCAGTTTAGCTTTTCTAATTAATATCTATTGGCGCAGGTAGCTTTTTTTTAAGCAGATTGTTGAATCCGGCTCATAACTGTTCTTATCATCACTTTTACTCAAAATTTTAATTTTACTCATGGTACAGGTTTAACTTCAGGCAGATATCTAAGTTTCATTAAATTCTGTACAGCAGTTGGTTTAACGACGCGCCCATAGTTTGGCACATGCACAGTACTCTGTTAAAAATTCCATTTTGATTTGATTTATGGCAAAAGTTTAACTTCAGACAAATATCTAAGAACTGCAAAAGGTTCATTAACTTCTCTCCAGACAGTCTTGCGTGATGCTGTGACAAAATCTGGTTGGACAGACATACAGACATACAGACAAAAAAAAATTTCCGAGGCTGTTTTCCGCTCCTCCAATGTATGAAACGTAAAGATATCATGAAAGAACGAGTTTTGACCAATGTACAGACAAAATCGTTCCTTTAGTTATATAGATATGTTATAGTTAATATAAAGTATAATATGTTTAATGATGTGAATAGGAATTGGAGCTGATGAATGTCTTACCACTGTGTGGCGTGGACGCTGCCGTCGGATGACTCCAGTCACTCCAGATGCCCGCCTTTCTTGATCCCAGGATGCCCACTGGGTTACACCGGACCTGGACGAAATAAACAGTTCCCGGCCTGAGACCCGCCAACCTACAGGACGTCTGGTTCCCCATGTCATCCACCACCTAAGGCAAAAGAGAAACCCAAACAAAAAACGTCATTTCAAAGACCTAGACACACACACACACACACACACACACACACTTGACTGATAGGGCCTGTTTACGTTCCTGAAAACCAGACCATTCATGCTAGAATCCATGAAACAAGCTGGCACAGGCTCGTGTGTTAAGCACAAGACTATAATCTCTCGGAGAGAGGATCCGACATGTATCCTCGAAAGAGGCCAACAGACACACACACGCACACACACACACTCGCATACGTCAGCCTAAGACAGTAAACGATACAGTCAAACACACGCTTCACGCTGTTCTTCGGCGTGCACGCCTACTTTGCCCCGAGAGGAAATCTGTTATCTATTACTTATTACAGACTGCGTAATTGGACGGGTGAAGACGGCACCAACAGCTTACGAGCGGCGGCCGAAACCCAAGCCGAGCCAAGATCCTCAGTTCTCCTCTAATTGTCTTTCTAAATACTGCATATTTGAGAAGAGGGACGAGTTTCAAACGCAGGAATGTCCTATGCCTCCAAGCGGGATAATAAGCACCGGGGCCCCATGTAATTATTTACAACCGCGACCGGCCTGATTCGGCCCATGTCCGCCGTCTCCCTTCCCTTTACAAAAGCAACAAACATTCAAGAACGCCGCAACCAACATGATCAAACGGATCGCTCCACGCTCCAATTCGTCACGGGGCCATCATTACCATTGAATACTTGAACGGTAACAGACTCACTAGGTTGCAACACGTAGCAGGCGGGATGACAACTCCGGAGAACACGCCGGAAAAGAAAACTGAGAACGTAACAGCATTTGAAAATAAATAAATGCCTAATGATCGGTCATCATACTTTAGAAACAATCAAACGTCCTGTCCCGGCAGAGCGATGACATTTAAAAAAAATAATAAAATAAAATCGACAGTACGCTCTGTTATGTGTAACCCAATCTTTCTGGCCGGCTCCAGAGAGAACCTGCCTGCTGATTGAAACCATATGAAGAACACAAAGAACGGTGAAAGCTTATTTCAAGGCTGTGGATCACAACGACATGAGGACTGGAAACCACGTGGCCTCGTGTTCCTGCTGTTGTCTGAAAGGACATCTCCAACCAGCCATGGAACGGAGATCCAAGACAGGCAACAAGACAAAATCCTCAGAAGCATGTCTTCAGATTTTGGGATCATGGACATGAATCCAGTTAATGATGAAAGCCTGAGTCAGGTGTACTGGAGCAGGACAATAAATACAGTGTGTGCAAAATATAAAAGAAAATATCAAAGATGGGTTGATTAAGCCAAGTTAGACACACGTCACATCATTTCACATAATCCGTTTTTAAAATTTCCCTTTGGTGTACAATTAATCTCTGCTAATCTGGAGTTTGCCAGACTAGTCAAGTACTTTCATCTTGAGAACTCATGTGCAATGTGATTTAGCCCCTCTCATGTCCAATTAGAGATATACACAAGTCCCCTCCGAAAGTACTGGAACATCAAATTGTTGTTTTTGCTATACACTGAAGTCATTTGGGTTTGCGATCAAAAAATAACCCTGAGACGGCAGAATTTCCTGAAATGATGATCTAAATATACAAGTGTTAAACAACTTAAAACATGACACGCTTGGTAGCAGACCATGTTGTTTAAGATGTGCAAAAGTATAGGAACAGATAGTCCTAAACTTAATGAAAGTAAAAAGCACTTATTATGTTTATAATATTTTTATAATATTATAATATTGCGATTCATCAAATTTTCCCTCTTTTATCAGATTTAAATGCCTTGCTTTCCTCCCATGGACGGCTCTCGGATCTGCATGTTGGTTTATTCCTTTTAACACAAATGCTGGACTGACAGTCGAAACCCAGATTTCGAACCAAAAGTAGGCATCCAGAGCTATTATTTGTTCAGAAAATCAATATTACATCAGGGCACACCCGGATAACATCAAGCATGTGTTCCAATATTTTTGATCACTTGAAAAACGTGTGTCATATTTTAAGTTTGATGCCTAGGTGTAAATATCAGGATATGAAATTTGAAATTTTTATTTGGAATCTCGTTTTTTAAGCTCAAACCAAAATGTATACAGCAAAAATCAATTACATTTTTGGAAGGTTTGAATTGGGATTTCTTAACTTTTTGTAAAGGAAATGTAGCAAATCCATAAGAAGTAGCTTTAATAATTCCTTGGATCGACCCTATTTATTTATTTATCTATTTAAAATATATTTAATGCCATGCTGATGATGTTAGTCCTTATCCACAATCTTGTATTAAATGTATGGAGGATGTGGCAGAGATTACTGGTGAGTGTGTGCAGCTAGTACACTTAGCTTGCTTTGCTAGCAAGACAAACAAATTTTCATTTCCTAGTTGAACCGTAGGGTGAACAAATGACTGGCTAACTTTTCTAATGTTAGTGGTAACACTTTGATGAATCCTGAGGTATATATTTATTTTTTAAGAAGATTATGATGTGATTCAGAAGTGAAGTATGGAACTCGTCCTGTGCTAGCTAATGCTAGACATTTAAGGCTGTCTGGGATACAAGAAAACAAGCAAGAGATTCCTTCCAAATTGATTCATTAAGTATATTAGGTTACATTTAGTCGCTAAGTTGATATGTATTGTATATCCAAAGCCCAGCTGAGCAGTGAAGGGCTTAAAAATCTTAAGCGATTAGCATAACGGTGACAATTAACACTGAGCAAACCAAGTCATACAGTACAATCTGGTTGCTCCTTTTTCAGCATCTTGACTGCAGTGGACTTTAAACATCTTTCATGTCAACTAATGACGCCGTTATTTTTTCCCCCCTCAGATTCCTAACTTTTATGTGGTTATTTTCCATTTATAGCCCATTCCTGGCACAGGCAGCGACGTTTTTACAAGTTGCACAGCAGTAAATCTTTCCTCATTTCCCTGGATAATGGAGCCTTGGTAACTTTAACCTAGGATATTCCTATCACCCTTAGGGAAGGGTTCACATACCTAGGTGCAAGAATAAAGTCATGATTCATTGTGAAGCAGATGGTTAGCATGTGCGTTTCATTCGGATGTCAGAGATTAGCCTTTTTATGCGTCTCTCTATGTGGGGTAAAACTTTTTTGAAAGAAATGTTTATTCAATTTAATCCAACTTCTATCAGATCTGAACTCCGTATACTGAACTCAACGATGCGAGCTGTGTCTTAACCGCTGAAACGGAGCGAAATGCTAACTGCTTATGTTCACCTGGAAAGCCAAACATCCCAAGAGGAACGAGGTGGTCTGTCTAGCAGAGCCGAGTTCTCCTTTCATACAGAAGCTACACAAGTCAGGGTGAATGATGAGTCGCAGGATTAGTTAAACCGTTAAAGCTCTAGGATATCTGGTTTCTACCTAATAAATCTAAACCCTTTTGCACAAATCTGATATCGTCGTGAATCACTCTGCTAGGTGTCTGCTCAAGATCCTGTAAAAATATCCTTAAATCTCTTAACTCCCACATGGCAGAGTTCCTGCTATTGCGAAAGCCAGAGGCGTCCGCAGCCATTGGACAACCTCTAGAATAAACCTCGGCTCCGCTAATAAAAATACTGCAGTGAAAATCAATCGGCCATCAAATGAGCGCCGCTGTCAATCATCGTGTGAACTCGGCAACCGGTTCAAGCTTGATGGCCTGATAAGGCGAAGAGTTTCATTTGAAAGGTTCACATAACAGACAAAGTAGGCAAACTGAGTTCACGGTGCTACAGTACCTTCCACTCGGAGCTGTCTTCAAGCCTGTAGCGTATCTGGTACTTGGCTTGGAAGAGATAGTCTTTGAGGGCGGGAGGAGTTCCCCAGCGAACGAGCAGCTGATCATCCAGATCACCCACGCGGCTCACGTGAACATCAGCGGGAGGATCCGTCGTCACTGGAGAGAAGAAGAGAAGATTGGGCATGTTTGGTATGGCTTAAGGAGAAGTATATTATACACGTATTCTAGCGCTCTTAAAGCTTGTGTTTAACCAAAGATCAATTGATGGAACCATAGTTTGTACAGGGGGCAACCTCTGGTCCTGAAACATGAGTCAAATGCAGAAGTACCATAGCATGCAGTTCCTCAACTGACCACGAGGATGATTGGCTCCAATCCCCATAGACCCCCATGTTAAAATGTCTAACTGTGAAAAAAAAAATGTTTTGGTCTCCATAGCTGGATTTCCTATTCATCGCAACTGGACTAGAAGGAGTTTTTTTTTTTTTTATGTAACTCATCATGTAAAATTACATTAAGCCATAAAATTATGCATAAGGGGCATGGGCGATTGTGAATGACAGCTGCATTGCAGGTGTCGAACTGCTGGCTGTCTGCTACACTTTAGCTAACCAGCAAACTGCAATTATAGTGGTTTAACTTCCCACCCTGTAGGGGTTAACACGGGACTATGTGTATGGATAATGGGGTTCAATCAAATGCAAAGTAAAATTAGCGAATCAATCACGGGAATGATTTAGAAAATCTAAGGCTTATAAGAAATGGATCATTTTAAAAAAACATATGCACACTGATATTGTGAAACTGTCTATAATAGGATGTTTATTTTAACATAGCATTCCTGGAGGGAGTCTCCAGTGTCAGTAAATCATTCTTTGGGGAAAGAAAAATATTTGTCTCTATAAAGTCATAAATATAAAGAAAAGTCGCTGTGGTATAAAAGAAATAAAAAAAACTATTCTACGGCTATATCCCCAATCAGGTTTTATTAATTTTATAAGAACCTATTCACTCGATGATTTATTAAATCAGCACAATTGAGAAAACATTGCAGATGTGCAATATGTAGTGACATCCAAGCATGTATTATTATTATCATTATTATTATTATTATTATTATTATCATTATTATTTCTTGGATAGACATGCCAAATGTTCATTTTGCTAGCACTTGTTTATCCTTAGGAGAGCGATGAGTTTACGAGGTGAAAATGACGTGAATCAGATGCTACGGACTTCACACTTCATCACCACGTCTCCGGCTAATTGAACACTTCTGGGGAGATTTAAGATTAAAGCATTATGTCAGCAGTGGTGACAGCGCTCTACACCACCATCGATTAAACTCACCAATAGCGGGAATAGCTTTTGGAAGAACAGAGATGTGTACTGTATAATCGACCCCAGGACACATTTCATAAACAAGGCTTAAGACACGGCAAGCTGGTTTATCCTTCAACTGAACTACGCGCCTTTATAGCGCCTTACCTTGTACCGTATCGAATTCGATTATTATGACAGCACAAATGCGTATCATATGGTTTATATTTCCTTCTGGGATTCGCCCCTGGATTGCACACAGGACGTTGCTGATAACATCACGAAAAAGCACTGAAGAAGCCTTCGATTGTGTAGCGAAGTGGAGGCGTTTGGGTGTGACGAGTGCGTCATGCTTCTGGTATCACTAGTGCAACACCCACCTTTCCTTTTCCAGCTGTTGCTCACCTCTGAACATGCCCCTGCTTCCAGGTGTGAGACATGCGCAAGTTAACGTCTACCAGAATCGTTCCGACATGGAATTTTTCAGTCAGGAAATAACATCTTAAGAAGGATAAATATTTTCCAAAAAAAAAAAAAAAGGAGACAGAATACCATAGCTCCACACTCGACTCAGCAATACAAACCCCTTGCTTCTGCTTGCTTAGAGGTCTGATTCTGATATTCGAAATTTCCATCCGAGCACCAAGGAAAAAAAATAAATAACAAAAAGTCAGGAGAAGGTCAGTGATCAAAGATAATAACATGCAAAGGCATTTTACAGGCTTCCTTTAATGTCGCCTTGCCATTTAAACGTAGCCCGAGGCATGCTGCGCCATTCAGATTACCGACAGCCTCGTAAACTTCCGTTCTCACACAACGAAAACAACTCGCAAACAGAAACCCAGGGTCGATGACACCATCAAAGGAACGGGTAGGAGTGTGGCAATTCGTCACGCACTCCACCCTAAGCTCTTTTTATTATAATTTTTTCCCTCTCTCCTGTCGACGTATGGAATGGGGTCAGAGGTCACACACACACACACACACACACACACTCTCTCTTACACTCACCCACATCCAGGATATCTAGGTTGATGACATCTGACGTGGCGCTGCCGAGCTGGTTGGAGGCCTCCACCCAAATCTCGTAGGGCGTGAAGAGGGCGAGGTCGCGTGGGATGTAACACGTGTACGGCTGCCCGCCGCTGTAGTTGTCGCACTCTTTTTCCTGGCCGTACCATCTGCGCGAAACAATAAAAGAGCCGGGTTATTCGTCACAACAAGTTATCGCACAGATATTTATTTCTAGAGAGGTGGTTTCATGCATAATTTGAGAGCCAGAGAGCACTAGGACAAAAATATTTATATTTAAAAAAAAATCCTATTTTCCAACCACCATCCAATAAAGAGGAAGTATATACAGCACGGCTGACGTGATTTGTTAGAACTTGAGTGCATTGTTTCTGGCTCAATGAAAACGTATGTAAAGCGTGCAGCATCCTGTGGAGTCGCGCCGTGAATAAGTGCCTTCTGCATTCTTTTCTTCGCTTTTGAATAACCTCTTTTTGCTCATCAAAAGGATTAGCACAGATCCGGTCTGAGAGCTTCTCAAACACCCACAAAACACCCTCGGGCTAAAAGAATATTTCATGCAAATAAAAAAAAAAAAGAGCTAATAATAAATGGTTCTGTGCAACTAACTGGAAGGTTGTGAGTTCAAATCCCAGACTAAATATACAGAAAGCCCACAAATTTGAATCCTCGTGTGTGTGTGTGTGTGTGTGTGTGTGTGTGTGTGTGTGTGTGTGTGTGCGTGATGTGCGCACTTACTTCAGCTTGTATTTGAGTGTGTATTTGGTCTTGATAAAGGTCTCTCCCTGACCCCCGGGAGCCCATTTGCAGGTCAGATCTTTCGTGTTTCTCGACCAACACGTAAGGTTGACGGGTTTGTCAGGCGGCACTGGAGGAAGAGCAAAAATAAAAGCGAGCGTTACAATTTCTTTCATTTGCACAGAACATACCAAATGTGCTTATCCAAACACAGATGATGTCTCGGGACATCTAGGAGAAGCTTTCCATCAATGCTAAACAACAGATCCTAATCTGCATCCGCAAAAAGTTAGAACCAGATACGTTGCATTAAGAAGAAGAAGAAGAAGGAAAAGAAGTTGAAGAAGAAAAAACACAGAGATAAAAAAGCAGATCTTCATCGAGAGTCTGAAAATAATGGTCCCGGCTTAAATATTTTCAACAGCGGATGAGAGTTTTCAGCTGCCATCCTCGATTAAGTTCGGGAAAGGCGCCAAGATTCCATTCAACTGAGAACAAAAGGCAGGCGGTGGAAGTGTCAGAGGCTGATTAAGGCTAAAAAACACTGAGGACGAGACCTCGGAGCTCAGCGTAACGGAACGCGGCACTTCAACACACGTACACACTCTGCACTGCACTGTCGGTCTGAAAGGACGCCCGGGCGAGTAATTTTCCATATCGTCGTTCCCGGACGAATGCATCACGACTTTACTTTTGCTCGCCGTGAGACGGCGACCGGCTGGAACGGACCTCACAGGTGCCAAAGGGACGGTAGCAGAACGCATTTAATCTCTGACACACGCACAAGAACGTGTCGTAAACCCACAGAAGAATGGATGGAAAGCTTTAAAATGTTGCAGCGACCAGAAGTCTGGTTTAACTTGCAGTCTTAAATAAACTGAGCACTTTGAAAAAAAAGTGCATTTGAAGTCCGAAGGCTTTATTGAAACAATAAAACAAACGCTGAACGTCAGAAAGTTTCGACACTTTATTTTTCATGACACAATTTGTCGGGAACAGTAACCGTTCACAGCTGGAAGCTAATAACACTTAGCAGTAATAACTGTTCCATGCAACATGCCTGACTTTAAAAGCCAACAGCTGTGCCAATTGTTTGTGCATCATACGCTCCTACAGTCTCAGCTGCTCGAGCTAACAAGACTAATAACACTCTTTAGAGACGGATGTCAAATCATACCACTGCTCGAGCCCAAGATTTCACGTTAATACTCGGAAAAGTCTTTTTCCTATTTTTCTACCAACAAGCTTGGGTTCAAGGACAAAAATCTCAAATCGACCACTTTTTACCTTAATAACGACAAAAACAGCATCCTATCAGTTATTCAGTTGTGTACAAAAGTTTACATCACAAAGCTCAAATATAAAGACTTTTCATTTATACCAGAAAAATGCTCACAAAGATTTTAATAACAAGAAAAAAAACACTATAAATACATTGCAGGACGTGCAGATTTGAAATGTAAACTGATGTCTCACTCAACTGTGTTGCTACACAAACATTACCACTGAGCTTTGTAGCGTAGTTTTTAGCGTCGAGTTTTTAGCGTCGTGTTCTGACTTTAATCTCAGAAATCAGATTTTTTTTTTTTCTTCAAAACTCTGAAGAAACTTCTCAGAAGTAAGTTTTTTCCCCCTCAGAACTCAGGCTTTACAGTTTTATTTCCCCTCAGAACTCTGACTTTAATCTCAGAATTAAGTTTTATTTTCCCTCAGAACTCTGACTTTAATCTCAGAATTAAGTTTTATTTTCCCTCAGAACTCTGACTTTAATCTCAGAATTAACTTTTATTTTCCCTCAGAACTCTGACTTTAATCTCAGAATTAAGTTTTATTTTCCCTCAAAACTCTGACTTTAATCTCAGAATTAACTTTTATTTTCCCTCAGAACTCTGACTTTAATCTCAGAATTAAGTTTTATT